>ONZH01023051.1:0-41508 GCA_900303285.1 Rhinella marina | reverse complement strand
AACATCCCCACTGCTTTACCTGCTAGACATGACACTGGGCCAGGTCGGGTCACTGACATCTCAAGCGCCAACAATTTGGGCATTTTAAGGCTTCTGCATGTGTTTGAGTTGTTTTTACATTTTAAAGAAGACATGTCTGACCACATCTCACACACACACACAATGACAATTAGGGGTGGGGTCTATTTGCTTTCCCCCTTGCCTATGCCATCTGTGGTTGTCATAGGCAACGTGATTTTAAGGGGTGCAGAATTTTATCTTCTTTTTTGTCTAGTTTGGCTTGGGGTCCATGGCAATGTAGAGGAAAGAAGGTTTCCTTGTATGGTCTCACTTTACAGAGAGGTTAGATTGTGTTTGGAGTGTATTGTTGAGAGGCTGTGATAGTGGCGTAATAGTGCGACTTGGGCGCGTTATATGCACCCAGACATGCTTCCCCTGCTGTCCCAGTTGCATTCCAGCAGTGTTGGCATCCTTTTCTGAGGTTCCAGGGTGGACTTGGTGACCTCCAAGTGGTCGAATTGAGATTTCCAAGTGGCGAGCATTTTTTTCCCATAGACTTTAATGGGATTCGATATCCGGTCGAATAGTCGAATTTCGCGGTCTATTCGAATCGAATTTCGAACTTTCGAATATTTCACTACTCGCTCATCTCTAATAATAAACATAGTGATGTCACAGTACAGAGATAATAAACACAGTGATGTCACAGTACAGAGATAATAAACACAGTGATGTCACAGTACAGGGATAACAAACACAGTGATGTCACAGTACAGAGATAATAAACACAGTGATGTCACAGTACAGGGATAATAAACACAGTGATGTCACAGTACAGAGATAATAAACACAGTGATGTCACAGTACAGAGATAATAAACACAGTGATGTCAAAGTCCAGGGATAATAAACACAGTGATGTCACCGTACAGAGATAATAAACACAGTGATGTCACTGTACAGAGATAATAAACACAGTGATGTCACTGTACAGAGATAATAAACACAGTGATGTCACCGTACAGAGATAATACACACAATGATGTCACCGTACAGGGATAATAAACACAGTGATGTCACAGTACAGGGATAATAAACACAGTGATGTCACAGTCCAGGGATAATAAACACAGTGATGTCACAGTACAGGGATAATAAACACTGCGATGTCACAGTCCAGGGATAATAAGCACAGTGATGTCACAGTACAGGATAATAAACACAGTGATGTCACAGTACAGGATAATAAACACAATGATGCACAGTACACCTGTGCAAACAAGGCCTGGGGGGCACAGATAAGGCTAGGGGCTACACTGAAAAGGGCCAGTGGCGCACAGATAAGGGAAAGGGGCAGGGTCACAAGCAAGGTCCGGGGGGGGAAGGGGGAGTGAGGGGTGCACAGATAAGAGCCAGGGTGGTGCACACAGGGGGCAGCAGAGACAAGAACCAGAGAGGCGCAGACAAAGAGGGAGTGGGGCACAGATAAGGGCCCAGGGGCGCAGACCAGGAAGAGGCGTACAAAGACAAGGGCCAGATCCCAGGGGTGCAGACAGGGGCCAGGTAGGCACAGCCAAAGGGGCGCAGATAAGAGCCAGGGGCTCCATTGAAAGGGCCAGAGTGGTGCACAGAGAAGGGTCACAAGCAAGGTCTGGGGGGGTGAGGGGCGCACAGATAAGGGCCAGGGTGGCACAGACAAGGGCCAGAGAGGCACAGAAAAATGGGGCACAGATAAGGGCTGGGGGCGCAGACAAGGGCCAGGGTGGCGCACACAGGAACCAAGGGGGCAGAGAGAAGGGGCAGGGAGGCGGCGGTGCAGACAAATGCCAGGGAGGGGGGGCACAGATGAGACCCTGGGGCAGACAGGGACCACGGAGGCAGAATGGGGGGGAGCCCAGATAGGAGCCCGGCCCTGGCCCATGGGAGTGTGTCTTATTCCTTGTGGACCCAAACCCCTAAATATGTGGGGCTTGGGACCCATAGGCCTGGGCACGGCACGGCTGGGCGGCATTTTGCATTTTGCTTGGGACCCATAGGCCTGGGCCCGGCGCGGCCGGTTCAAGGGTTACATTTAAATTCTTGAAACTGGATTCAAACATAACCCTCAACGGAACTTTGTTACATTGTTCTGGAGGACCTCGCGTAAGTTGCGGCGAGGGGAGGCCCCATCATAAATTTTGTGCTCCATACTGCTGGTAGCCTTAATCTGGTCCTGACTATTTCCCTCCCAATAAATCTGTGTTTTGCAGCAATTCGTCTCTATTTATTACACGTGTGTTGTCAGGGAGGAGGAGATTTTATAGGAGTGAATTAACTATGCTAATTGAATATGCTAATTCTTGTGGTTTAGTATTCTAGGTGGGCTGGTCCTAGTATGGAGACTGGGGACAGAATATCCCATTCTGTGCTGCCTACGGACTCAAGGAAAGCAAAATTACAGGTAAGAACAAATTTAAGCTTTGTGTTGCGATTTTTTAGAGCCAGATTTTTTTCATTTTTCTGGCTATGATCTTGTGTGGGGACTCATTTTTTGCAAGATGAGGTGACGTTTTTATTGCTACCATTTTGGGATACATACAACTTTTTGATCGTTTGATATTATGTTTTTTAGTAGGTGAGGCGACTAAAAAAAGCTGTTTTGGCATAATTTTTATTAGATTTTTTTACGCGGTTCACTTGATGGGGTAGACTATGTGTGTGATTTTTGTAGAGCCAGTTGTTATGGACGCAACAATCTCAAATATATCTATTTTTTATGTTTTACACAATAAGAGCATTTTTAGAAAAAAATATGTTTTTGTGTTGCAATTTTTTTAGAGCCATATATTTTTGGTTATGATCTTGTGTGGGGGATCATTTTTTGTGGGAATAGGTGATGTTTTTATTGCTACCAGTTTGGAATACATACGACTTTTTGACTGATTGATATTATTTTTTTGTGAGAGGTGAGGTAATTAAAAAATCTGTTTTGGCGTAATGTTTATTTATTTTTTACAACATTTAACTGATGAGGTAGATCATGTGATATTTTTATAGAGCCGGTCGTTTTGGACGCGGTGATACCAAATATGTCTATTTTATTTATTTATTTTTATTTGTAACATTTTTTAAATGACATATGTGGGGAAAAAATATTTTTTTTATATGTGAAACTTTTTTTTTATACTTTATTTTTTTTTTTTAAATTTTACATTTTTTATTTTACACTTTGTGTCCCCCATAAGGTCATACGAGACTTCTGGGGGACATTCAACTTCACGTTTTTAAGTAGCCCCAGTTGACATAGTAGCACCAGTTACAGGGTAAATACACCCCAGAGAGGCTGTACAGCAGTATACAGTGCTGTACAGCCTCAGTGCAGGGCTGACCGAGGTCTATGAAAGACACGGCAGCTCCTGCACTCTCCCAGCCCTGGCAATCACTGGGCCGGGACCGGAAGCGCACATAGCGCTTCCTTATTTGTATACACAGCGCTTATTGAGCACTGTGTATACAGCGATCTAGAAGGCATGGACTTCTGGGAACGGTCCCTGCCTTCTCTATGGGGTACCCTGCTGTCACTGATTAGCGTGCAGCTGCAATCTCTGATTGACCGTTCAAAAACGTCCATTCAGAGATAATTAACCACTTCCCAGACGTTTATATCCTATGGGTGGACGGGAAATGGTTAAATTGCCCCTTTGGGATGTTGTTAATCCACGGACCATGATGACAGCTTGTACTGTCTATATGCACTGCCGTTCGAAAGTTTAGGGTCACTTAGAAATGTCCTTTTTTTAATAGAAAAGCACAGTTTTTTTAATGAAGATAACATTAAATTAATCAGAAATACACTCTATACATTGTTAATGTGGTAAATGACTATTCTAGCTGCAAACATCTGGTTTTTAATGCAATATCTACATAGGTGTATAGAGGCTCATTTCCAGCAACCATCACTCCAGTGTTCTAATGGTACATTGTGTTTGCTAACTGTGTAAGAAGGCTAATGAATGTTTATAAAACCCTTGAAAACCCTAGTACAAGTATGTTAGCACAGCTCAAAACAGTTTTGCTGGTTAGAGAAGCTATAAAACTGACCTTCTTTTGAGCTAGTTGAGAATCTGGAGCATTACATTTGTGGGTTCGATTAAACTCTCAAAATGGCCAGAAAAAGAGAACTTTCATGTGAAACTCGACAGTCTATTCTTGTTCTTAGAAATGAAGGCTATTCCATGCGAGAAATTGCCAAGAAACTGAAGATTTCCTACAACGGTGTGTACTACTCCCTTCAGAGGACAGCACAAACAGGCTCTAACCAGAGTAGAAAGAGAAGTGGGAGGCCCCGCTGCACAACTGAGCAACAAAACAAGTACATTAGAGTCTCTAGTTTGAGAAAAAGATGCCTCACAGGTCCTCAGCTGGCAGCTTCATTAAATAGCACCCGCAAAATGCCAGTGTCAATGTCTACAGTGAAGGGGCAACTCTGGGATGCTGGCCTTCAGGGCAGAGTGGCAAAGAAAAAGCCATATTTGAGACTGGCTAATAAAAGGAAAATATTAATATGGGCAAAAAAACGCATTGGACATTGGACAGAGGAAGATTGGAAAAAAGTGTTATGGACAGACAAATCGAAGTTTGAGGTGTTTGGATCATACAGAGGAACATTTGTGAGATGCAGAACAACTGAAAAGATGCTGGAAGAGTGCCAGATGCTATCTGTCAAGCATGAGGGAGGTAATGTGATGGTCTGGGGTTGCTTTGGTGCTGGTAAAGTGGGAGATTTGTACAAGGTAAAGGGGATTTTGAATAAGGAAGGCTATCACTCCATTTTGCAACGCCATGCCATACCATACCCTGTGGACAGCGCTTGATTGGAGTCGGTTTCCTCCTACAACAGGGCAATGACCCAAAGCACACCTCCAAATTATGCAAGAACTATTTAGGGAAGAAGCAGGCAGCTGGTATTCTATCTGTAATGGAGTGGCCAGCGCAGTCACCAGATCTCAACCCCATTGAGCTGCTTTGGGAGCAGCTTGACATGAAGGTAAGCAAAAAGTGCCCATCAAGCCAAACCAACTTGTGGGAGGGGCTTCTGGAAGCATGGGGTGACATTTCTCCAGGTTACCTCAGCAAATTAACAGCTAGAATGCCAAAGGTCTGCAATGCTGTAATTGCTGCAAATGGAGCATTCTTTGACGAAAGCAAAATTATTATTTCAAATAAAATTATTTCTAACCTTGTCAATGTCTTTTTCATTTTGTAACTCATTTGATAAATAAAAGTGTAAGTTTTCATGGAAAACACAAAATTGTCTGGGTGGCCCCAAACTTTTGAACGGTAGTGTATGCATTTACGTCCGTGGGTTTAAAATATGTCAAATATGGTTTTGACAATGTTATTTTCCACAAATATAGTAAGATCCAAAAAGTTGATTCCGCAAAATTGCGGAATAGGTGCGGGCCCGTTCACTTCTATGGCCGGCTCGCGATCTTGCCAAGCCGTGGCTTTGTGCCGCGGCTCCGCAAGAAAATATAGAACATGTCCTATACTTGTCCGCAACAGCGGACAAGTATAGGCATTTTCAATGGGCGGCACCCGTAGTATTGTGGGTACGCATTTTTGCGGACCCGCAATACTACGGCCATCTGAATGCGGCCTAATAGTGCTAGTGAATTTTAAATTCCATAAGTTGATATTAATATCGTGTAAAAATCTCTCTAACCCCAATAACTCACCCTACGAAATCAGATCAGCAAACAGTCATCAATAAATCATTTCCACAAACATAATTTGCCTTTATCTTGTTCTACATTCAACACAGGACCTACCACACCCGTAACCTGCAGCGCTCAAAGTAGGATTGACAATTTGGAATTTGCTGTTTCTTTTGATAATGTATAATGTACAAGTCTCATCCAGTTAAGCCAGTGCTATCTGCTCTGAACTTAGGAGGAGCAATCACCCTAAAACAGCTGTCTGCAGATGAGATGCTGGCTTTTTTAATATCGGAGTCATTTCTCAAAGCCTATTTAAAGGGTCAAACATTGACTTATAGGATAGCTGCCTTCAGGGGTGTAGCTAAAGACTTATGGGCCCTGGTGCAAGAATTCAGCTTGGGCCCCTATTCCCTCAGTGCTTTGCGGCCAGAGGCAGGGATGCACCTAGCCTTTATGCTGCCTGAGGCAAAACTGAAACAGCAAATTTCCCCCCATGGCAAATTCTTCACCTAACACCTTCCCTCCAGCCAGAGGTGTTATTTGGCCAAGAAGCACTTTCTATACCACTGGTGTCATTTTATGTGGCACAAGGATCTTTGAGCCCCTCAGGCTACTGGGCTCGGTAGCAACTACTACCTCTGCACCCCTATAGCTACGACCCTGGCTGCCTTACATCTGGTGGCAATAGAGGCAGAGCTTGTTAAGAGCTCATTTGCATCCCTTTCTTCACAGTGTATGTGGCATACAGTTACCTTGCAGGTATTTGAAGGCTGTGCCCCTCCCACCAGCCCAAATAATGCTGGTAACATAATAAAAAAGCAGAGTACTTAAATAAAGCAAATAAAATGTTTTTTTTTTTTTACTCATGTTAAATAACTCAGCTGCTGCAGAACCTCATACTTGACACATCAGCTCCTGTAGGACCTCAAAATACACACCTGATTAGCAGCAGAGCCTTACAGTACACATTTCAGCTGCTGTAGAACATCACAATACACACCTCAACTGTTGCAGAACCTCATAATACACACCTCAGCTGCTGCAGAACCTCATAATACATGCGTCAGCTGCTGCAGAAACTCATAATACATGCTTTAGCTGCTGCAGAACATTATAATTGACACGTCAACTGTTGCAGAACCTCATAATACACACCTCAGCTGCTGCAGAACCTCATAATACATGCGTCAGCTGCTGCAGAAACTCATAATACATGCTTTAGCTGCTGCAGAACATTATAATTGACACGTCAACTGTTGCAGAACCTCATAATACACACCTCAGCTGCTGCAGAACCTCATAATACATGCGTCAGCTGCTGCAGAAACTCATAATACATGCTTTAGCTGCTGCAGAACATTATAATTGACACGTCAGCTGTTGCAGAGCCTCATAATACACACCTCAGCTGTTGCATAGCCTCATAATACACATCCCAGGCGCTGCTGCAAAGCCTCATAATTCACACCTCAGTTGGTGCAGAACCTAATAATACACACATCAGCTGCTTCAGAATCTCATGATACACTCCTCAGCTGTTGCAGAACTTTATATCTCACACCGCAGTTGCTGCAAAAACTCATAATATGCTCCTCAGCTACTATAGTAATTGACATCTCAGGTGCTACAGAGCCTCATAATACACACCTCAGCTGGTGCAGAACCTTATAATGCCCACCTCAACTGCTGCAGAGCCTCATAATGCACACCTCAGCTGCGGCAGAACCTCATAATACACATCTCAGCTGGGGCAGAACCTCATAATACACTCCTCAGTAGCTGCAGAACATCATACCTCACATATCAGCTGGTGCAGAACATCATAACACACACCTCAGATGCTGCAGAACCTCATAACATGCACCTCAGTGGCTGCAGAACCTCATAATACACTCCTCAGCTGCTGCAGAACAACATACCACACACCTCAGCTTCTGCACAGCCCTATAATACATCTCAGCTGCTACAGAACATCATAATACACGTCAAAGGCTGTAGAACTTTTATAAATGCCACAGCTTCTGCAGAACAATAAAATCCTTAGATACTGTATATCATGAGCCACTCTGTGTCGGTGGGGTTCTGGCCACATGCAGCAGCGCGACTGCCTCATTGAAACCTAGCCTGAAGGCCCTATTACGTATCCCGATAATCTGCCTGATTATCGGGGGTTAGTGTTTGTAGAAATGCTTGTTCCCAATAATCTGCCTGCGTAAAAGGTGTTGGTGATGACCAGATGATGAAACTTGTTCATCGGGTGATCGTGTCATTCTGCCAGATTTGAAAATAATTATTCCTATGCGTCAGATTTTACTGTGAAAACAGGGATCTACTGCCAAGGAATAATGATTTTCTATGGAGACTGCTGATTGCTTGCCCCCATACTGTGGTAGTGATTGCTGCATTTAAATGCAGCCCTCATCTCCACTGATAATCAGGCAGTTATTGGGAACGTTCAGTTTGTTCACTATAATTTGCCAGATTATCGATCAATGGTTGGTCGTGGAGATCTCCACGACCAACCAGAATCCAGCTGTCATTTTGTAAACTGCCCAGTTAATTTCTCATTTTTCACACTACTCACACTTCACTGACTAAGTTTTATTAATAAACTTATTTTAGGCTATTTTCACACCAGCGTTTTTGCTGGATCCAGCATGGATCCATCAGCAAAAACTCTTCTGTCTTAATAATACAACCGTCTGCATGCATTATGAACGGATCCGGTTGTATGTATCTCTAAAATAGCCATGACGGATCCATCTCTAAAACCAATGGGGGACGGACCTGTTTTCTTTTTTGTCCGAGAAAACGGATCCGCCATCATTGACTTACATTGTGTGTCATGACGGATCTGTCTTGCTTGACACCACATTGAGGACAGAAAAATGCTGCTTGCCGCGATATTCTGCCCGCAATGGGGACGCCACCAAATGGAATGTTTAGTTCGGAACAGTTTTGTCCCCATTGACAATGAATGGGGACAAAACAGAGGTCCTATGACAGATCTCAACAGTGGAAAGGGAAAGAGCTGGTGTGAAAGTAGCCTTATTTAATATGGTTCAAACTATACTGGAAAAATGTACTTAGCTTTAGGGTCCACATTGTCTCCAGATCTATTCCTTCAGCTATATTGGGGTGCAGTAGAATACACTTTGAGAGCAATTTATTATGCACGTTTTTTAAGCTTTCTGATGTAAAAAAAAAACAAACGACAAACTGCCCAACTGATTTACTACAATTTATGTCAAACTGCTTATAGCTGTTTTTCTGCTGCACAGACTGCCAGAAGATGCAACAAATTTATTAGGAGGTGTGCATGTCATTTGGTGAGTTTTACTCAGAGCACTTTGATTAAGGCTGGAGTATGAGTCTTAATTAATCCCCCACGTGCGCATGACAGCTTTTACCATCACATTTGCAGCAGTAATACAACACTTGAGTGACAGTATGGTGCAGTTGAAATTTCAAATATCTTGAGTTCATGTCTCAGCACACTAGAAATGTTTTGCATGCAAAAATGGATCCAACCTGCTACTTAACAAATTGCTGGCCACAGTGTTTTCAACTCACATACAAATGATTAGGTGTGAAGTTTATTGGAAAGCCGCAAAGATGAGTCATGATTACAGCTCATTAGTATTTCAAAGATAATTTGTTTTTGCTGAGAAAAGGGGAAACAAGTTGAGTTTCGTGCAAATTCGAGTTATGTCCTTATTTTGCTGGCAAAATTTTTGTCTATTAACAAATAAAAGAAACCTAACCTAATAAATCTATTGAATTATTCAGTATAAAAATGACCTGTCTGAAGGTCCTAAACCCTATTGTACGATATTTGCTTCTGATACAATGAATTATTCCTGGCCATTATACATAGATGCTCCATCTTTTACTGACATTTTGGCATCCCGTGTTCGTCGCCACTCTACTTATTCCAGTAGGCATGCTCACCTGCCTCACTACTGACTGGCATGATCCTGATCCTGATCCCTCCAGAGTCTCCCTCCACCCAGTGGGCTGGCCGCTGGAATGCTCATGCTATCTTCTCTCTGTAGGCTGCAATCTGCTTCTAGTTCCTGGCTTTCACTCTGCCCGAGCTTTTAAAGGACCACACTCTAGTTTTGCCCCAACCTATGACAGATATATATGGCATTGTGCCAAGGTGGAGGATAAGGCATTTAAGTCAGATACTTAATGCTTGTCAGTGCCTATGATTTTTTGATTCCTGGCTCCAGTTCATTCTTTGTGCTCATAAACGTTTTGCATATCTGTTGGACCTTCCAGTATATTGACCTCAGTTTGTTTCAGAATTTACATCTGATCTGCTGAGTAGGTTTCTACTGATTCTCTTGGCTTTGTCTCCTCAGCTTGCTTCTGGATTAAACCCTTCACTACAGTTTTGGCTTCTACTGTCTCTCCTATCTTTGACTCCGGTTTGTTCTAATCTTTAATAAACAGGAAATGATGAAAAATGGCAGTAAGACCTAGACAAACAGGCAAAGGAACCATGGCAGATGGAAGACGATTGGACTAAGTGCACCAGTTTGACTTGGGACCAAACCCAGGGTCTAAGTGAGCCCGATTCTTCACAATACCCCTGGTGGTGGGGATACACTTTACCAAGGGCTCACCAGGTCACACCTCCAGGGTGGTCCCAGTGCTATTATCTGCAAGGGGCAAGTGCTGATGCAAGCACCATTTGTTCAGGCAACACAAACAAGGACTGGAATGGCAAACGAACTAGAACTCAAACATACTAGAACACAGGACACAGTATGGACCAGACATAACCAAGAACACAGGACGCAATGACATGGAACTAGCAGCCGTCTGGACCGCTGGACCGCAGCGGTCTGGACAGCTACATGGCGGTCCGAGACAGAGCAGAAGACATACACTGTGTGCAGAATTATTAGGCAAATAAGTATTTTGATCACATCATCCTTTTTATACATGTTGTCCTACTCCGTGCTATATAGGCTTGAAAGCCAACTACCAATGAAGTAAATCAGGTGATGTGCATCTCTGTAATGAGGAGGGGTGTGGTCTAATGACATCAACACCCTATATAAGGTGTGCTTAATTATTAGGCAACTTCCTTTCCTTTGGCAAAATGGGTCAGAAGAGAGATTTGACAGACTCTGAAAAGTCAAAAATTGTGAGATGTCTTGCAGAGGGATGCAGCAGTCTTGAAATTGCCAAACTTTTGAAGCGTGATCACTGAACAATCAAGCGTTTCATGGCAAATATACAACAGGGTCGCAAGAAGCGTGTTAAAAAAAGGCGCAAAATAACTGCCCATGAATTGAGGAAAATCAAGCGTGAAGCTGCCAAGATGCCATTTTCCACCAGTTTTGCCATATTTCAGAGCTGCAATGTTACTGGAGTATCAAAAAGCACAAGGTGTGCGATACTAAGGGACATGGATAAGGTAAGGAAGGCTGAAAAACGACCACCTTTGAACAAGACACATAATATAAAACGTAAAGACTTGGCCAAGAAATATCTTAAGACTGATTTTTCTAAGGTTTTATGGACTGATGAAATGAGAGTGACTCTTGATGGACCAGATGGATGGGCCCGAGGCTGGATCAGTAAAGGGCAGAGAGCTCCATTCCAACTCAGACGCCAGCAAGGTGGAGGTGGGGTATGGGCTGGTATCATCAAAGATGAACTTGTGGGACTTTTTCAGGTTGAGGATGGAGTGAAGCTCAACTCCCAGACCTACTGCCAGTTTCTGGAAGACACCTTCTTCAAGCAGTGGTATAGAAAGAAGTCGGTATCGTTCAAGAAAAACATGATTTTCATGCAGGACAATGCTCCATCACATGCATCCAAATACTCCACATCGTGGCTGGCCAGTAAAGGTCTAAAAGAAGAAAAAATAATGACATGGCCCCCTTGTTCACCTTATCTGAACCCCATAGAGAACCCGTGGTCCCTCATAAAATGTGAGATCTACAGGGAGGGAAAACAGTACACCTCTCGGAAACAGTGACTGGAAGGTTGTGGTGGCTGCTGCACTCAATGTTGATCGTAAACAGATCAAGCAACTGACAGAATCTATGGATGGAAGGCTTTTGAGTGTCATCGTAAAGAAAGGTGGCTATATTGGTCACTGATTTTTTTTGTTTTTGAATGTCAGAAATGTTTATTTCTAAATTTTGTGTTGTTATATTGGTTTACCTGGTGAAAATAAACAAGTGAGATGGGTATATATTTGGTTTTTGTTGCCTAATAATTAGGTGACCCAGCCTACATAGGAAGAGCCTGCAGCCAGTACGCCAGAGAGACTAAAGCAAGTACACATGGCAACCAGTGTCACAGTGAACTGCACTGTGACAGGATTCTAGAAATCTGGGAAAGTTAATACCTTATTGTGGGGGTTAAGAGTAAAGGTTGGAATGATGTGTAGACTACTCACCCCAGTATCAATATTTATTTATCTATTTATTAATCATATATCTATTTCTTTCTATACCATATGAAACTGTAATGTATATTTCAATCTATACCATATGTATCCTTCCTTCCTTTCTTTCTTTCATGGCATATCTATTTACATGGAAAGAAATTGCACTTGGCACAAAAAAAAGCAAGAGTAGCAAGAGATAATGTAAATAGGTCGATGCACAGAGATTGGAAACAATCCATTCATTCAGTTTAATTAATTTTAAGGGTTTCAGGGGTTGTCTGAATTAATTTTAATGGAACTGTTGGGGACTGATTCCGGTTAGGTGTCTGAAAGAGTATAGGAGTCTGATGTGAGATCTGAATGGATTTAGAGCTTTGGTCTGGGGTTTGAAATAATATAGGAGTCTGAGGTCTTAATTCTTTGGACTAGTCAAATTATTGTATGGGTCTGGGAAAAAGGACCATCCCGGTGCAATTTCTTTGAAGTTGTTCACTATGAGTCAAAGTCCAGCAAGCACCACGAAACAGCTATCTGTGGGGGGATATTTGGCATATCTACTTTCCATTTGCACGTCCCATGGCTTGTTAAAAACTTGGCCTTTGATTCATAGGGAGCCACTTCCAAAAAGTGGCAATAGCAAGATGGTTCTATCTTCCTGGGAGATATCTATCTATCTTATAAATAGATCAAAAAAGTAGAAGTTCAAAACATGGGTTACACATTTTCAGCAGGTTCTTAGCAAGAATCATGTTAGTTTCCCGTAACTATAATTGCACTCATATTACTCTCCGCTTTGTGGTCAACTACGTGGTAATTTACTTTGATGACATAAAAATAGGAATTATTAGATAGCCTTCTATGCACACTTATATAGTTAAATAAATGTAGAACTGACTGCTTTATGTTCACTTTCATATTCACCCCAAATTCCACTACTAGTGGAGTTCTGTGGTCAAATAAGTATGAGATTGTGCCAACCACACGTGGGAGTATCAACAGCTGATCAACCACAAGCAGTCAGTATGAGAAATGTTTAGATGTGTGGATTTTATCTACTTTGCTGTGAGTTGTGGAGAATATTAGCATTTTACTATATAACAGCTAATTTAATCTTTGAGATCTTAAATGTATGAGCTCATAGAGTTCTATACACTTAAAACAATTTTTTGAACAAGTATTTAAAAACATGAACATTAAAAACCAGGATTGATAAAACAATCAAGCAAAATTCTCGTTTATTAAGTAATATGATTGTGTGTGAGGTCACCTAAATCATCGTTTGCCAGCAGCAGGTCGTGCTGTCTAAACACACTCTGCTGCCAGTAAACATTGATTCTGCATGGAGACAAGCGATGACATTTGCGATCGCCCCCCCTCCCCCCATACTGTGCAAGAGATCACTGCATTTACAGTAACAGCGGCCTCCTTCACCGACGAGCAGGTGATTGTTGGGAAGTCAAAAAAGCACTAATAATAGGGTGAACACTGGATACAACCAGATAAAAGGTTCTGGAGACACCTATATATATAAAGCAATCAAAAAGAAAGGAACTCCTAAAACATACAATTTAATGAGTATACAATAAAAACCATTATGACACGGTACTGATAACTAGCAATGAGCAAGATATGTGTAAACATAGGGACCACAACCCTAGTCTGACCCTGTACGGCCCTAGGGTATGCCCTTAGCCCAGGGATACCCCATAATGGTGGGGGCGCCCTGTCCCCGTACCTAACCTGCAGGCCCTAGAGAAAACCCTAGATCTCTGCAGGACTAGGGGTAGATAGAAACAAGACCCCAATGGATAATAATAATCAAGAACCCCAACGCGTTTCGCCCACGTCTGGGCTCCTCAGGGGGAAATGAACGAAGGATATATACAGGAAACAAATAATGACAGGCACATCAAAAAAAGATAAACTCCAAACTGGGACAAATACTTGCCACCTCAACCAAGGTAGAGCGGCCCACAAATGGAACCTGTAGAAGTGAAAAATAAATATACAATTAGAGGACAACCCAATAGGATGGCGAAAATGGGGGCCTCGATAAAAGAAAAAAAAAAGGGCAGAAAGCACTTACATTGGTGGCAGTGTGATAAACGCACGTCCCAGGTGGCGGTGTGCACGCTATAGCACCGCCACGCTGGGTTTAAATAGGGGGGTGACCCCATACTTCCGGCGGGCGGTGAATGGAACGCACGCCGGAAGCGGGTGCGTTCCACAAGAGGCACATGAAAAGCCGGAAGTGGTAATGACCACTTCCGGTATTCGGAAGCACAGCGGTGGAACACAAATGCGCTCCACAGCGTGGTGAGGCGGAACAAGCGTCAAGTGAAACGCAAATGTGCCTCACCGCGTAGGTAAGTAATCGTGCATTTATAAAGGTGGCAAGTAATACCTGGTAGGGAGAGAATGGGCCAAACAGTAAAGAAAAAATAGAAGAAATACACAAAAGGTATAAGAGATAAAAAATAATAATAAATCGATGAGGAGGGGCAACCACCCCACCTAATTAGGGGTTGGTAGTTTACTCACTACCAGGCTAATAATGAAGCCATCAGCAGCACAGAACCCTGAATAAAGAACGAATACAGTGATGAAAATATCATTCACTCAATGAAACAAGTATATGTTAGCCTTTCATTAAGACCTGCAGGTGACTGGGACCGGAAGTGGTAAATCCATTCAGTTTCTTTCTGTAAAATCTTCCGATCCCAGTCACCCTTTCTAGGCGACCGAGGCACCAACTGTATGGCAGAAAATTGCACTGTCTTAAGGTCGCCCCCATGACTGATGTTAAAGTGATTGGCTACCGGAGTGTCACGATTATTCTTAATGTCATTGACATGCTCAAGTATCCTTTTGTGAAATTCGCAGCTTGTTTTTCCTATATAGTCAAGTGGGCAGGGGCACTGGCAGATCTAAATCACCCCAGTGCTCCTGCAATTGATAAAATCCTTGATCACATGACGTGAATGGGTAGTTGAACATGTCACCTCTTTAGAAGTGTGTACAAAGGAGCAAGCCTTGCAGTTCCCACATTTGAAAACCCCTGAAGGTTTCCTATCTAACCAGGTCCCTTCTTTTTTTGGGGCAGTATAGAAACTATGTACTAGTCGATCCTGTAGACTTCTCCCTTTTCTATAGGTGACCTGGGGATATGGGGAAATAGCTTTGCATAAATCCTGATCCATCAATAAGATGGGCCAAAATTTATTGAGAACAGCCCTCACTTCCTTGTTTGCTACGTCAAAAGTAGAGATCAAACGAATGATTGACGACGGATTATTATGACGTATCCTAGGGATGAGAAGGTCGCCTCGATTGAGGCTCTCCACTTCCCTAAATGCTAACCCCAAAACCGATTTGGGGTAACCCCGCGCCCTCAGACGATAACGGAGCTGTTTAGATGTCTGAAGGAATGTGTGATGGTCAGAGCAGTTCCTGTGGATACGCAGGAACTGCCCTTTAAGAATCCCACGCTTCAAAGAAAGGGGGTGGTGGCTGTCCCAATGGAGAATATTATTGGTGGCAGTGGGTTTACGAAAGAGGGAAGTAACAAGATGATTATTATGAATCTGTACATTTAGATCAAGAAAAGTCAATGACCCATTGTCGATGCTAGAGGTAAAAAACAAGCCAATATCATTGTCATTGAGGCTCGACATAAAGGCAACAAAACTAGCCCTATTCCCACTCCAAATCAGAAACACGTTGTCGATGTAGCGTGTCCAAAACGCCACATCGATGTTAAACACATGAAGATGATCTGCAAAAACGACGGTGTCCTCCCACCAGCCCAGGAGGAGATTGGCATTTTGGAGACAATTGTCTGCTCAGTTGGGAAGTAAAGGGGCCTTTAACACGTTGCCGACCTAGGACGAGAATGCTCGTCCTAATATGGCGTTACTTAACGCCCTAGGACGAGCATTCTCGTCCTAGGGTTAACGTGCCGCTGGCTGCCCGCTGCCGCAATCTACAGCAGGGGCCCGGCTGATACTAACAGCTGGGCCTCTGCTGTATCCGCCAGCACCGGTGATTACACCGATGCCGGCGGATTAACCCCTTGTATGCCGCGGTCACGCTGACCGCGGCATACAAGGTAATTGCGGCAGTTTTTAAAGCCATCGGGTCCCCGTGAGACGGTGGGGGGGGGCCCGATGGCTGAAATGGAAGCCCCGATGCCTTGCCCAGAGGCATCGGGACTCACATCTACGGAAGCCCAGGAGACCAAGCCACAGCGCTGGGTCTCCTAGGCAACGGTCAGCGTCTCACAGTGTGAGACGCTGACAGTTGAATGCAGCACAATACAGATGTATTGTGCTGCATTCAATCAGGGATCAGACCCTGAAATGTTAAAGTCCCTTACTGGGACATAAGTGGAATGTAAAAAAAAAAGTTTTAAAAGTGTTTTAAAAAAAAATAATAATAATAAAGTTTAAAAAAAAAAAAAAGCCCATTCCCCATAAAGAAACACATAAAAATAGAAAAAAAAATAAAAAATATACATATTAGGTATCGCCACGTCCGTAAAAACCTGCTTTATTAAAATATCACATGATCCAGCCCGCCCGGTCAACACCGTAAAAAATAAAAAATAAAAACTGTCTAAAAAAAGTAATTTTTGGTCACATTTCATCACAAAAAATGTAATACCCAGCGATCAAAAAAGTGTATGCCCCCAAAAATAGTACCAATCTAACCTTCATCTCATCCCGCAAACAATGAGCCCCTACCCGAGACAATCGCCCAAAAAATAAAAAAACTACAGCTCTCTGACTATGGTGACCCTAAAACATGATTTTTCTTTGTTTCAAAAATGGTATTATTGTATAAAACTTAAAAAATAAAAATAAGTATACATGTTAGGTATCGCCACGTCCATAAAAACCTGCTCTACAAAAATATAGCATGATCTCTCCCCTCAAGTGAACACTGTAAAAAATAAAAACTGTCTAAAAAAAGCCATTTTTTGTCACATTTCATCACAAAAATTGTAATACCAAGCGATCAAAAAAGCATATGCCCCCAAAGATAGTGCCAATCTAATCGTCATCTCATCCCGCAAAAAAATGAGCCCCTACCTGAGACAATCGCCAAAAAAATAAAAAAAACTGCAGCTCTCTGACTATGGAGACACTGAAACATGATTTTTTTTTGTTTCAAAAAGGATATTATTGTGTAAAACTTAAATAAATAAAAATAAGTATACATGTTAGGTATCGCCACGTCCGTAAAAACCTGCTCTACAAAAATATAGCATGATCTCTCCCCTCAGGTGAACACTGTAAAAAATAAAAAATAAAAACTGTCTAAAAAAAGCCATTTTTTGTCACATTTCATCATAAAAAATGTAATACCAAGCGATCAAAAAAGTGTATGCCCCAAAAATAGTACCACTCTAATCGTCATCTCATCCCGCAAAAAATGAGCCCCTACCTGAGACAATCGCCCAAAAAATAAAAAAACTACAGCTCTATGACTATGGAGACACTAAAATGTGATTTTTTTTTTTGTGCTTCAAAAATATTGTGTAAAACTTAAATAAATAAAAAAAGTATACATATTAGATATTGCCGCATCCGTAACGACCTGCTCTATAAAAATATCACACGATCTAACCTGTCAGATGAATGTTGTAAATAACAAAAAATAAAAACAATGCCAAAACTGCTAGTTTTTGTTACCTTGCCTCACAAAAAGTGTAATATAGAGCTACCAAAAATCATATGTACCCTAAAATAGCACTAACAAAACTGCCAACTTATCTCATAGTTTCCAAAATGGGGTCAGTTTTTTGGAGTTTCCTACTCTAGGGGTGCATCAAATGTGACATGGCAACTTAAACTTTTTCCAGTGAAATCTGCCCTGGCGTTCCTTTCCTTCTGCACCCTGCCGTGTGCCTGTACAGCAGTTTACGATGACAAATGGGGCATTTCTGTAAACTACAGAATCAGGGTAATAATTACTGAGTTTTGTTTGGCAGTTAACCCTTGCTTTATTCTCAGAATAAAATGATTCATATGGAAAATCTGTCAAAAAAGTGAAATTCGGAAATTTTGGCTACATTTTCCTTTAATTCTTGTGGAACACCTAAAGGGTTAAAAACGTTTGTAAAATCAGTTTTGAATACCTTGAGGGGTGTAGTTTCTAAAATGGGGTCATTTTTGGGTGGTTTCTATGATGGAAGCCTCACAAAGTGACTTCAAACCTGAACTGGTCCTTAAAAAGTGGGTTTTGGAAATTTTGTGAAAAATTTCAAGATTTGCTTCTAAATTTCTAAGCCTTCTAACGTCCCAAAAAAATAAAATGTAATTTTCAAAGTGATCCAAACCTGAAGTAGACACATGGGGAATGTAAAGTCATAACTATTTTTGGAGGCATTACTATGTATTTTAAAAGTAGAGAAATTGACATTTGGAAATTTGGAAATTTTTCTAAATTTTTGGTAAATTTGGTATTTTTTTATAAATAAGAATGAAATATTTTGACTCAAATTTACCACTGTCATGAAGTACAATATGTGACGAGAAAACAATCTCAGAATGGCCTGGATAAGTAAAAGCGCTCTAAAGTTATCACCACATAAAGTGAGACATGTCAGATTTGCTAAAAATGGCCTGGTCCTTAAGGTTAAAAATGGCTGGGTCCTTAAGGGGTTAAAGGGTTTCTCCTGGAATTAAGAAAATGAAAATGCGGAAATATAACTTTATTATAAATATATTCACAAATACTTTTCATTAGTTATAATGTCTTGTTTTGTCTAGGTAGCAATCATTAGGAGAAATAAAATGGCCACTGTCCTATTAGTACACATAAAACCTGTCCTAATCACACAGCAGGACAAGTTACTTTACAACACTGAGGTAAAGAGCTTCCTCATCCTCATATCTGCTCTACTTGTCAGGATTATTATTCTGAATAGAGATGATAAATCAGTTGAATCTGTGGTAACGGAGTCTATGAAGAGACATAAAGTACAGAGAGGACAGACAGGACAGACTGTGGTAATGGAGGCTGCATACAAGTGCTGCTGCTCATCAGTCACATCCCCACCTCCTCTCTGTACTTCATGTCTTCTGATGATCTCCATTCCTATAGAGATTTAGCTAAAGATTTTATCAGCTGTATCCAGGATCATAATCCCTGACAAGCAGAGCGGAGGATGATGCAGCTTCATAGCTCAGAACTGTGAAGTAACTTGTCTTGCTGTGTGATTAGGACAGGTTTTTGGTGTACTAATAGGACGCGGCCATTTTATTTCTCCTAATGATTGCTCCCCATAGAAAACGAACCATTCTAACTAATGAAAGGTATTTGGGAATATATTTATAATAAAGTAATATTTAAGTATTCTCATTTTCTTAATTCCCGGAGAACCCCTCATATCAAGATGATGACCTAATTGCTCTGGAAATGCTGCCAACAGTCGATTGTAACAATTGGGTGGAAAAAAGAAGTGGAGATAAGGAACACCAAGTGTTCCATATTATAGAAAATTTGGCTGATTGGTTTTGACTTTTATGAACAATGTTTTCATAGGAAAAAATGTTGTTGACTTGTTGTTGCCAGAATGTCATAGTGACGGCTAGGGGCCATCTATCACGAAAATATGGATTTTATAGTATAAAACAGAGCTTCTCTGATGAAAATTTGTACAATTGTCGCGTGCATATCAGCTAAAAAAAAAGATGACAAAAAAAGCAGTTTTGGCATAATTTATTTTTTTTAACAGTGTTCACCTGATGGGGTACAGCCGGTGATTACAGACGTGGCAATATCAAATATGTATTTTTTTCTATTGTTAACAATTTTTAAATTACATAATTATTAGTTATATTATTTGTTAATTATATGTCACAGACGTACCAAGACACATGGACGTCCCCACAACAGTGAGTGGCAGGAGATCTTTGAGACTGGCAACATGTGGTTTGATCTGACATGTTTACCTTGTGGATCACTCTACAGATGTTGCATTTTACCTTCCCACTTATAGTTGTTGCTCCCACAACCCTGTTACGGTTTATAGCTTCAGTTTGACCTGTGAATAGCTGGTGTTTGAATCTCTGCTGAGCTCCTGGTGCTGCCATAGCCATAGCTTTGAAGTTAAGTGTCACATTTCCTTTTGTCTTTTGTTTGGATTTCCTGTGTGTGGTATTTTCCTTGGTCTTTTGTTTTTGGCCTGAGGGATACTCCTGCTCGTCCTACCCTTTTTATGTACAGGTTGTTTTGTACCAGTCATTAGTACCAGGGTCCTATAGGGTTAGATAGGACTCTACTAGAGATGAGCAAATCTATTCGCCGCTTCGTAGATTCGTATAGAATCTTGGAAATTTTCTTCTCCGAAGCGAATTCGAATTTTGTCGGATTCACTTAATATTATTCTTAAACATACGCAAAAATTTGACCGCTAACTATACGTAAGATACGTATGAAACGTAAGTAAATTTACGCATTCTGTGTACAGCTGGAAAATGACGTTCCGCCTCCGCAAGAGCGGGAAAGTGTAGATACGCCCCCCCCTCAGAACTGGAAAAAAACAATAGTACGCTAAGGATTCGTAAGCACTTTTGTACGCTCATGCGTAAGTGTTCACATAAGTTGCATACCTTTAACAAGTGTACGTTCGTTATTAGTGTGCAAATGTTCGCAAAACACCACATAATAACGTATGATTTGTACGCAGTTTTGTCAAATAGATTCTAATAGAAGCTGTCTGAGCGTGAGCTACTGAAAGGGTGGACATCCCTACATCCGTCCAGGCACTGCGCCGGACGGAGGACAGGGAGCCAGAAAACCGGACTGTCCAGCCTAAAGCCGGACATCTGGCCACCCTAATATCGGCCTGCCCCTAGGGTGGCCAGAGGTCCGGTTTTAGACTGGACAGTCTGGCTTTCAGACTCCCTGTCCACTGTCCGGCGCAGGGCCTAGACAGACACAGGGATGTCAACCCTTTCAGTAGCTCACGCTCAGACAGCTTCTCCTCCGTGTCTTCATGGAACCAAGGGGCGTGGCCTCATGTTTAGAGGTGTGGGTTCATGGGGACCGGTGGCACGGCTTCACGTTGGGGGGAGGCTGGACATTCTGGCTTTCAGACTCCCTGTCCTCTGTCATGCACAGGGCCTGGATGGACACAGGGATGTCCTTTTCAACAGCTCACTCTCAGACAGCAGCAATCTGCAGTCTGAGCATGAGCTGCAGGGAGAAATTCACCCTCCCTCCCTCCCCTGCAGCTGACAGAAGTTCATTTTTACCTTCTTTTTTTCGATCCCGTTCATATGCAGAGTGGAAGGGGCGTGGCCTTATTTAGTCGAGGGCGTGACTTAGTGGGACCTGGGGGTGGGGCTTTTAAGTCCTTCTTTTGAGGGTGGCCTGAATTACAGGTCGATGCCATAGTAATTTAGGAGGAAACTCAGTGGGTAGCAGTGGAAGAAAACATCTTTTATTACTACTGAACGGTAAATATGTGAAATTTACATTATATTAAGTAATGATTGATGATGAGTTAGTCTAAAACATGAGTTATTTTTATGGTAACCGGAATATTCCTGTAACAGTGTCATCCACAGCGCTCTGCCCCTTTAAAGCAGACCTACAGCAGTGAACTGGCTGTGTTGTTATGGAAACCTGTTGTGTGTGGAGACTAACTGCCTGTGAGCTTCTATTGGCTGATAAGGGTCATGTTACCAGGCTTCTATTGGTTAATTCATTTTTTTGGAAATATCTCAGGAACGGTACGTCCTGGAGAGCTGAGACCCGTTCTAAAACCTTCCCGGACACCTGATGTACCTGTGTGCCAAATTTTGTGATTGTAGCTGCGACAGTGCGGATTCCTTTAGCGGACATACACACACATACACTCAGCTTTATATATTAGATATTGCTTTTCTTGCCTATACCTTTTAGTTAAACATTACTAATGGGGTCTTACAGGATAACATAATCAAGTTTTTTTTCAGAGGAAATTCCTTAAAACATAACTTATTAATGGGGTGTGTGAGAAAAAAGTCTGACACTTTAGTGTATGGGAACATTACCTGAATAGCTTAACTATAACTCTACACATATATTGTACATGCGTTGCTATGGTTTTGTCTTTTGTGAGTCATAAAGACATAAAATAAATGTGTGAACACCTCCGTCATCAGTTCACAGGTACAGCAATATATGTCATTATATTGAGTACATGACTTTTTCCATAAATATTCCATTATATCTTGTTATTGAAGAAACTTTTTAAGATTACCATTAAAATCCAACTATTTCTCTGCCACTCCCATGCCCCCACCCTGGTGTACCTCTGCCCAACCAGTCAGGAAATGCGTGAGTGCGGTAAAGGTGTGAGTCAGGTGATCGCAACATGACTCAGCATTTGTTGTGCTCTTTGCATATATTCCTGTAAAACCATAACATAAGAACGCTAAATTGCAGAAATGCATTTTTATATTTCTCAGTTAACTATTGCTTTGCCAGAAGCAAAAATAGTACATTCAGTTTGGAGCAGTAACCTAGGGACCTAAATGGATATTGGTGCAGCAGCTACCAGAGTAGCGGAAGTATTGATCAGGGACGGTCAGACCAATTAACTTTCCACTTAGAGAAACACCTCTGTAGAGAATGGCATGCAGGACTGTGCTAAGTACAATAGCAAGTATGGAGACAGATTGGATAGCTGCAGCTTAGCACTTGTGGGTGTAGATGTCCAATCTTAGCTGTAACTCGCCTAACTGTAGTTTGGGTGATGGGGGTCTCAGCCGTAATCCCCCACTTTACAGGAGTGTCTATTTTGCAGATTTTCAGCTGATCAATGTGCTGTCTTGTCTCTCAAGTATGCTCTTGAGGCTTAATCAAATTGGTCTCTCTGGAAAACCTCTAAGAGGAGCAGGAACTCTGACACTTTCTAAGTGTGCCGCACTACCATAAAGCATAGGCAGTCTCGATGTAATTTCGATGTTGTCTCAATGTAATCTTTGACACTGATCTCGTTTTCACCCCTATGTTCAATCACTGACCTGCTAATGCTGCCTGCACCTCGAAAACATCTGTATAATTCTCCATCTGGCCCAATAAACTACAATGGGGACTAGAGGGGATCCAGCCCAGCAAACTTGCTGGACGAAAACCGCTGCTCACTGTTCCCTTCAAGAACAGCCTGTTGGAGCTCACAACACTAATGTGAAACTCATTATTCATTGGTCTCACTCTCGCTAAACTCTCCCCTCTCCAATTTACCCTGAATGCAGCTGCCAGGCTCATCTAAGTGTCTATCTGCTATTTCAATGCTTCCACCCTGTGTCAGTCATTGCACTAGTTGTCCATACAGCAGGAGTGGATTGGCCATAGATTCTACAGGGAAATTTCCTGGTGGGCCGATGCATGGGAGGGCCACCCAAGCCCTCCTCAGGGCCACCAGCTGGGTACATAATGATTTGATTAACTCCTACACACCTGGCCAGCAGCCATTCAACTGTATCTATGTCCTTAGGACATTGATACAGTTGAATACTGGGCAGCAGGTGGTAGTATTTTGTGCTGCACTGTGGTATTTGGTTCAGTTGGGGCAGTATATTGCCCTGCACTATGATATTGCTGGCCCAGCCTAATTATGTTGTCCAGCCTTCTGTCATTTTGGACCTATCTACAACATGGGGCCACTTTTACCTTTTTTTTTCCAGGGCCACTTTTAGTTCCCAATCCGCCCCTGCAATACAGTATACATAGGATTCAATTTAAAATTCTCACTCTCACTCACAAAGATCTTCACAGTACGCCACACCCTCTATATCTCAGCACTCACATCTGTCTACCGCCCTACCCTTGTTCTGTTCTCTGTTAACAATTTAAGACTAACATCCACCATAATCCGAACCTGTCAGACTGCTGCACTAGTTTTCTACCACAAGCAATTAGGTTAATTCGCAACATTAACAGTTTTAGGTCCTCCCTAAAACACATTTTTTAGGGTGTTCTATCAAATCCCCAAATCTAACTATTCTCTAGTCATACCCCCTCCCTTCGACCTCATTCTTCAGAGCCTGGTCTATCTTTTAATTGTATCTACTACACCAGGCACTCAAAAACACTATTGACATTGGCTGCTGACTTGCTCATTCAGCTTTATATATGCTTACCAATTTTGTTAAGATGCATGGAATTTTGTTAAGATACAAGCACTTTTTAAATTATGCATCACCCCTATCTCCTCATAGACTGTAAGCTCTTGCGAGCAAGGCCCTCATTTATCTTGTTTTAATTGTTGACTTGCTTATTCCTTTTTATTTATGACTCCGTTTGTACATGAACCTGCTAATTGTAAAGCACTTGTATATGCACCTTATGTTGAGGATTCACGGCCAGTGGCCACAGCATAGAACAAGTAGCTTTGAGCTATCTTCATCATTGACACTCAGAGGGAGACTCCAGGGCAAAACTGGGCGTGACTACCATAGCAGCAGACCCAGGGGGCCCAGTCTTAGTTGGGATTATCTCCTCTTCCACTGGAGGTGAAAACTTGGTCAGACTCAGGACTCTATCCTCTACAAAAAAGGAACAACTTTTAGCAAATGAGGCAGTAGAAAAATTGCCCAATTGAGAAGGGTCTTGGCAGAAACCCTTCTGTCCTGTGTGGGGGGCCTGGTTGATCCTTGTTATGGGGATCTTACTTCTCTATGTAAGCCACTGTGCCCATAACAACATGTGACTGCAATGCACTTCCTGGAGTTACATGTGGTTGATGGTCACATGCGCTGAGTTGCTGTCCACCTCCAGCCAGTGAAGGGGCCAGACTTTCAAGTATACCTGCAAATTGGAGGTAAATGTTGAAATATAATTTTATCTCAATCAAACGTTGCAATGTAATGGAACTAAGAATATTTTTCAGTGAATAATGGTATAAGACATCTTCTTTTTCATTTGTCTACTTCATAGCACTATTTTTAGGCTTCCAAACAACAGTGATAAACAGTGGCTTCAAATGACGTGCATATTTTATGTCTGGTTTCCAAGAAAACAACTTGCTCTTTGAGATAGTATTTACATATTTTACTGCACAGTGCATACCAATATGCGTCAGTAAAAACCCTGTGCTGTGTCATGGGACTGAAATTGGGGAATACTTACATAAACTTGATGCGAGAGAAATATATCAACACACTAATGTCACATTTGGTAAAACTGGCTTAAATAAACATTGTTCCACTCATGTTAGGGCTGCTTTTTAGGCTTAACAATGAAGTCATCAGAACTACGAGAGTACTAATCAAACAAGTATGCATAGTAATAAACTGGCTAGAGATATTCCCATCATAGCCGGTGACTGCATATCAGTGTCATGAATGTGAGATACTGTATGTAGTCTCCATTCATTAATATAAAAGAGTTCTATAAATAGCCAAGCAAGCTCACTTGGCTATTTCCGGAAATCACAAGGTGGTGAATAGTGCACAACCAAGTTTAATTCACTGCTATGGGACTGCCAGAAATAGCCAAGCTGGCACTTGGCTATTTTTGGAGCTCTCACAATGGTAAATGGAGGGTGCATGCTTTCAGTATTCTAAAATGGTGGCTAGTGAAAGTAAGAAGGCCAGGAAAGCAATATGACCCATAATCGCATTCAGCCAGACAATCAGCAGATAGCCATCCCCTGTGATGTCAGAGCCCTATAAAAGCCTCATCCCAAGTGGTCGGCACTATTTCACTGTAAACTTAGCAGGGGAAGAGGGAAACATGTTTTAGAAAGCTTTCAATTGTAGAAAATTGGATAGGGACAGTGCAGGGACAGTGCACTGTGTCCCTGTTTGGCCGTGTTGACATCACTGTTTATTTTTTCATTCTTCTGATCCATCAGAAGAACAGAAAAAAAAATGGGTCTTGTCGTTTGATCGTCCATAAGGCCTCTATCACACGTTTAGTGTTTTGCATCAGGATTTGATCATGATTTGAAAGCCAAAAGGAGTGGGTCCTAAACACAAAACAGATGCAAATATTTCCATCACATATTTTATCTGTGTTTTGGACCCACTCCTGTTTTTTCTAACAAATACTGGTCAAATGATGACTAAATACTGACGGTTTGAAGGCGGATGCAGGTACCAACATGCATGCCGAGTCTACACGGCTTTATAGTTACACTAATTAAAATCAACCAATGGGGCAGATGGGCTAGTCAGGAGTGCATGACCAAATGGAGTAGCCACACCTCCAGTACAAACTTACAAAGAAAAAAAGAGGATTTCAGTCAGCACATCCCTGAATTAGTGGAGGCCTTTGAAGCCCCAGAAATGGCAAAACCAGAGGGGATCCAGCATGCATGTGGAACCAACACCCCCTGATTATACGGAAGCCAAGTTGGCACATAACAGGTAGGAAATAGTGTTAGGTTCCCGTCCTACAGAGATCACCTTGACGATTTGGTGGATGGGCTCAGATAATTTTGTACAAAATGTATTTGCCAAGAATCTCTAATTTTCCAAACAAGCATAGCATTTGCTTCAGAATACCTCATATCACTAGGGCATTTTGTGCTTTATCTGGTTGGCAGTGTGCCGTTGCATTGTATGCATTTTCCTTTCCAAGATAGGTACTGCCCAATAGATTGGGCATAAACCCACAACCAAATAGAAGCATGCCAAAAAGGCCTAATTTTGTGACACTTGGTATGTGCAATAGATGAACCAAAATATACTGAATTGACCAGTCTACTGGGCCTTTTTTTTTCATTCCAAGAGCTATAATATTTTTTATTTTTCTGTCATAAGCCAAGCCATATGGGGGCTTGTTTTACGTGGGACAAGTTTTACTTTTTAGTGTCACCATTTTGGGGTACACATAACTTATGGATTAACTTTTACTAACTCTTTTTGGGGGGATAGGAAAGAAACAACAATGCTGTCACTGAGTTTTTACATTATAAATTTAGCCTTAAAGGGAGTCTTTCACCTAATCTGAGCGTTATAGATGGCTCAAATCAGGCTATAGACTACTTTCTCCATATACAAGTGCATCTCAATAAATGTGGACAGGTGCCAAGTCCTGCTGGAAATCAAAAATTCCATCTCCAAAAAGCTTGTCGGCAGAGGGAAGCATGAAGTGCTCTAAAATTTCCTGGTAGGGGCTTCACTGACTTTGGTCTTGATAAAACACAGTGGACCTACACCAGCAGATGACATGGCTCCCGATACCATCACTGATTGTGGAAACTTCACACTAGACCTCAAGCAGTTTGGATTGAGTGCCTCTCCACTCTTCCTCCAGACTCTGGGACCTTGATTTCCAAATGAAATGCAAAATTTACTTTAATCTGAGAACAACACCTTTGACCACTGAGCAACAGTCCAGTTCTTTTTCTCCTTGGGCCAGGTAAGATGCTTATGGTGATGTCTATTGGTTATGAGTGGCTTGACACATGGAATGAGACACTTATAGCCCATGTCCTGGATACGTCTGTGTGTTGTAGCTCTTGAAGCACTGACTCCAACAGCAGTCCACTCCTTGTGAATCTCCCACAAATTTAGGAAAGGCCTTTTCTTGACAATCCTATGAAGGCTGTGGTTCTCCCTGTTGCTTGTGCACCTTTTTCTACCACCCTTTTTCCTTCCACTCAACTTTCTATTAAAGAAGAACTCCCTCAAAAATTTTATTCCATGTCCTGCTAGAAATGTACATGATGTAATCTGTAGTGAATGTCATTTTCTTACCAGTAGCTGAATCTTTGAGTTATATCATCCTGAAGTTTCTTATCTTTGTCATGTGACTAGGAATTAGACCCACCAACTCACACAGCACCTTATGTGTGGACAGGAAGTCTAATTTTCTGTGCATTCCTATGGGAGTCTCACTTTCAGTCTCATAGGAATGAGAAGTGACTGGCTTGCTGTCCTGGGTCAGTTGGAGGTCAGGGAGTTGGTCACATGACCCAGCTACAATAAGAAGAGAGTGGAAACTCTCAATTTCAGCCTCTGATAAGAAAATGACATTCACTACAGATTATATCATGCACCTTTCTAACAGGTCAGAGAATAAAATTTAGCAATGACCTTTTGTGGCTTACCCTCCTTGTGGAGTATGTCAATGACAGCCTTCTGGACATCTGTCAAGTCAGCAGTCTTCCTCATGATTGTGTTGCCTACTGAACCAGACTAAGGGATCTTTTTAAAGGCTTAGGAAGCCTTTGCAGGTGGGGTTGGGTTAATTATTATAATTTTCTGAGATAATGACTTTTGGTGTTTACTTGGCTGTAAGCCATAACCATCAACATTAACATAACTAAACACTTAAAATAGTTCACTCTGTTTGTAATGACTCTATATAATAGATGGGTTTCACTTTTTGAACTGAATTACTAAAAAAAAACAACTTTTTGATGATATTTTAATTTATTGAGATGCACTTGTAACAATGGTATCTTTAGTAGAGCTGTCCCTCAGCGATATCTTTGTAAAAACACTTTTATAACATGATAATCAGTAGTGATGAGCGAACATGTTCGGCCGAATACACTATTTCGCCGAACATGGCGGCACTCGTGACCATGCTCGAGTCTCCTCCCCGCACGCTAATTAGCCAATTAGCATGCGGGAAGGTGCTGGCATTCACTATAGTGCCAGTAGCCATGTTAGCTACTGGCATTACAGTGATTAGCTGGCCTATAAAGCACCCTGTGACATGTGACCGGATCAAACCGAGCAGGGAGAGCTGCTGCAAGCAGAGACAGACAGAGTAGGGACAGAAGAACGCTAGGCAGGGATAGAATTTCTGTTTCAAAGACCCAAAAGCCCTTTTAAGGGCTATTATATCTTGCTGGCAAACTTTTTATTTTATTTTGGGAGTGTTACAAATAGTGCTAGATAGCCTGCCATTAACGCCACCTGTGCAGCTGCTGCATGCTGTCTGATACTCTCTGTATACTATATACCTGGCATCCTTTGCTATTATTTCTGTTGTTAAGCCTGCAGTACCTCTTTTGTGTCTTGCTGTATAACAATTGCGCAAGGAGGGACTTGTGTAGGGATAGGATTTGGCTAGGCAGGGCTAGTATTTCTGTTCAAAAGTCACAAAAGTCCATTGTTATATCTGGCTGCATTTTTTTTGTTTATTTTGGGGCAAAAAGAATGCAAGTGTGCCTGACGCTAATACCACGTGCACAGCACGTGCATTAGAACCGTTCTGTAGTCTATATACCTGACATCCGTTGCTATTTTTTCTACCGTTAAATAAGGCCGCAGTTCCTCCGCTGCGTCTGCTGTATAACATTTGCGCAAGGAGGGAATTATACTGTAGGGATAGGATTTGGCTAGGTAGGGCTAGTGTTTCTGTTCCAAAGTCACAAAAGTCCATTGTTATATCTGGCTGCATTTTTTTTTCTTTTGGGGCAAAAAGAACGCAAGTGTGCCCTGACACTACCAGTATGTGCACAGCGTGTGTATTAGAACCTTTCAAAAGTCTATATACCTGACATCCGTTGCTATTTTTTCTACCGTTAATTAAGGCTGCAGTTCCTCAGCTGCGTCTGCTGTATAACATTTGCGCAAGTAGGGAATTATACTGTAGGGATAGGATTTGGCTAGGTAGGGCTATTGTTTCTGTTCCAAAGTCACAAAAGTCCATTGTTATATCTGGCTGCATTTTTTTTTCTTTTGGGGCAAAAAGAACGCAAGTGTGCCCTGACACTACCAGTACGTGCACAGCGTGTGTATTAGAACCTTTCAAAAGTCTATATACCTGACATCCGTTGGTATATTTTCTACTGTTAATTAAGGCCACAGTTCCTCATTTGCGTCTGCTGTATAACATTTGCGCAAGGAGGGACTTATACTGTAGGGATAGAATTTGCATAGGCAGGGCTAGTATTTCTGTTAAAAAGACACAAAAGTCCATTGTTATATCTGGCTGTATTTTTTTTTTCTTTTGGGGCAAAAAGAACGCAAGTGCGCCCTGACACTACCAGTACATGCACAGCGTGTGCATTATAGCCTTTCTGTTGTCTATATAGTTGACATACATTGCTATTTTTTCTACCGTTAATTTAGGCCGCAGTTCCTCATTTTCGTCTGCTGTATAACGTTTGCACATTCTAAATATTTGACATTGGATGAAATTTTTCTATTAATTTTTATTATACACTTAATAAAAATCTGCAGTACTGTACTTGTGACAAAGTTGCATGTATACTGTTTAATATGCGCAAGGCGAGCACTAAGGGACAGGGAAGTGGGTGTGCTGCTGATGGTGAACGCAGAGGCCATGGCTCTGGGCGCAATGAAACTGTGCCTGCTGGCAGAGCCCAAGAAACAAAGTAATCCAAAACTCCTAGCTTCATGTCACAGTTTGCAGGGCGGCGCAAGACACAATTCGCACCACCCCCTCTTCCACAAAGTCCAGTCTCAGTAGCCAAGAGTCTGGGCAACCACATCCTCACCCTGATCCTCCTTCCTCCCACCATGCAGAGTCTGGGCAAAGAACTAATCCCACATTCGGATATTCCGAGGAGCTTTTTTCATCACCGTTCCTTTGTCTCGGGCCTCTCGCCAAGGCTGCTTGAAGTGGGACATGAGGAGATATTGTGCCCTGATTCCCAGCCTATTGAGCAAACACAGTCTGAAGAAGATGACAGTGGGGAACAGCAAGTAGCATCTCACGAGGTGCAGGATGATGATGAGACACAGTTGCCAATAAGTCAAGGGCAACTAGTGTCTCAAGAGGTTGATGATGAGGATGAGACGCAGTTAAGTCAGGTTCTTGTTAGTTCACCATGTCAGGAGGAGGAGCAGAGTGAGGAAGTGGAAGAGGAGGTGGTGGATGATGAAATCACTGACCCAACCTGGGAAGGTGGCAAGCCGAGCGAGGACAGCAGTACAGAGGGGGAGGGATCCGCAGCACCGCAACAGGCTGGAAGAGGCAGTGGGGTGGCAAAAAGGAGAAGGCAGGCCACGCCAACCAGGCCAGCAACTGTTATCTGGAGCAGCCCCTTACGGCAAGCTCCCTTGCCAAGGGTTAGGTGTTCTGCAGTTTGGCGGTTTTTTTTTTCAGTAAAGTGCTGACGATAAAACGGATTCTAATTTGTAACCTGTGCCGTACCAAGATGAGCAGGGGCGTAAACACCAGCAACCTGAAAACCACCAGCATGATCCGCCACATGTCAGCAAAGCCCCCTAAAAGGTGGGCCAAATGCCTGGGTCCTCGATCTGTGTCTGCAGGTCACACCACTGCCTCCTTTTCCCCTCTGTTACATGGTGTCCAAGACACAGGCCCAGATGCTTCCCGCCCTGCACCTAGACCATCGCAAGAACCATCAGCCAGCATGTCCACTTCAGTGTCACAGCGCAGTGTTCAAATGTACTTACCCCAGGCATTTGAACGCAAGCGCAAATACCCTGCCACCCACCCTCAGGCCATAGCTCTAAACGCGCAACTTTCCAAATTGCTGGCCCTGGAAATATTGCCGTTTAGGCTGGTGGACACCGAGGCTTTTCGCATCCCTGCCTTACACCAGCATGTGTCCAGAAACATAACCCATTCCCTGACCAACGCAGTTACTGGCAAGGTCCACTTAACAACTGACACATGGACAAGTGCTTGTGGCCAGGGACACTACATTTCCCTGACGGCACACTGGGTGAATGTTGTGGAGGCTGGAAGCCTTGGGATGGCACAGGTGCTACCCACTCCCAGGATTGCGGACCCTACTTCAATCCGGATTTCCGCCACCACCTACAGTAGCAGCTGCAACCCCTCCTTCTCTTCCTCCACCTCCTCCTCTACTTCCCATGCAGAATTGCCATCTTGCAGCACCACTCAGACTTCTGTCAGTAGCTGGAAGCAGTGTAGCACAGCAGTCAGGAAGCGGCAACAGGCCGTGCTGAAGCTTATTTGCATAGGTGACAAACAGCACACCGCCGCAGAGCTGTGGCAGGGCATAAGGGAACAGGCTGAGCTGTGGCTCTCGCCAGTCAACCTACAGCCAGGCATGGTTGTATCTGATAACGGAGCTAGCCAACCTCACGCACATACCATGCCTGGCCCATGTCTTCAACTTAGTGGTTCAGTGGTTTCTGAAAACCTACCCAAATTTGCCTCAGCTACTGTTGAAGGTGCGTCGCCTGTGTGCACATTTCCGCAAGTCACCTACAGCTTCAGCCGGCCTGGCAACGCTGCAGCAGCGCTTACGGTTGCCAGCTCACCGACTGCTGTGCGACCTGAGCACGCGCTGGAATTCCACCTTCCACATGTTGAGCAGGCTTTGTGAGCAACAGAGGGCAGTAGTAGAATACCAGCTGCAACATGGTCGGCGCCTTTCTAGTTAGCTTCTGCTCTTCACAAGTGATGAGTGGGCATTGATGTCTGACCTCTGTGAGGTGTTACGCAACTTTGATGTATCTACACAGATGGTGAGTGGCGATAATGCAATTATCAGCGTAACCATCCCACTTCTGTGTCTACTAAAAAGCTCACTTCTCACAATAAAGGCCAAGGCTCTGCGTGTAGAAGAGATGGAAATGGGGGAAGACCCGACACAGGGTAATAGCCAGATCACCCTCGGTTCGTCTTCTCAGCGCGAATTGGAGGATGAGGAGGAGGATGAGGAGGAGCAGGAGACAGTTGTCAGCGCTACACAGGGTAGCCATAGCACGTTTACATCATCTCTTCGGCGTGGATGGGCCAAAGACAAGGAAGAGGATGAGGAGGATAGTAAGAGTCATCATCCTGGTGGGGATCTGTTGGGACTCTGGCACACATGGCTGACTTCATGCTATGCTGCCTTTCCCGTGACCCTCGCGTTATACACATATTAGCCAACACCGATTACTGGTTGTTCACCCTTGCTGACCCCTGCTACAAAGAGAACTTCTCATCTCTCATTCCTGTGGTGGAGAGGACAAGTAAAGTGTTGCAATATCAAAAGGCCCTTGTCGAAAAATTGCTCCAAAAATTTCCATCTGACAACGCTGGCGGCAGAGTCCGTAGTTCCTTGGCCACCCGAGGAGGGGAGACGAGGGGAACACACAGCAGTTCCAACAAAGGCAGGGCGACACTCTCCAAGGCCTGGGACAGTTTTATGACACCCCGCAGCACCCTCACCCTGAAGAGCGGCCTAGTGGGACAAGGAGAGAAAAGTTTTGGAAGATGATATAGGAGTACCTAGCTGACCGTGTCAACATACTCAGCGATCCCTCTGTGCCGTATAATTATTGGGTGTCTAAGCAGAACTCGTGGCACGAACTGGCGCTCTGCACTTTGGAGGTGCTGGCCTGCCCTGCCACCAGCGTTTTGTCTGAGTGGGTATTTAGTGCCACTGGGGGCATAATTACTGATAAGCGCATCCGCCTGTCAACTGACAATGCTGACAGGTTGATGCTTATCAAAATGAACAAGGCCTGGATTGCCCCTGACTTCTCTACTCCACCAGAGGAAAGCGGCTTAACATGAAGGAAACTTAAATGTGGCTTTTAGGGTGTATTGAATTCACTGTATTCCCATGTACCCCTTCCTCTTCTCGTCCTCTTCCTCCTCATCCTCCATCATATGAAACTGCTTAGGCTGCCCTCGAAGTTCACCAGCTGGGCCTGCACCATAATTTTTTAGACGGTCAGCTCACCAGTTGGGCCGGAACCATAATTTTTAACACGGTCAGCTCACCAGCTGGCCCTGCACCATAATTTTTTAGATGGTCAGCTCACCAGGTCGGCCGGAACCATAATATTTTAGACGGTCAGCTCACCAGCAGGCCCTCAAGGGGGTATTGGAGTGCCTGTTCCTTGTAATTTTTGGCAGCCCTTTCCCTTTGTGCATAGGCTTTATGAGTATAGGAGTCCCACGTCATGAACAATTGTATCACAATGTGAATGAGGCCCACCTCATTCACATTGTGATACAGTATACATTGTGATACAGATCACATTGTGATCTCATATATCGGTTGTATCAGAGTGCCTCTTCCTTGTAATTTTTGGCAGCACTTGCTCTTTATGTACAAGTAAATATGTTTTTCCTAACAATATTTCCTCTAAAATTGATGTTATCTTCGGTTTTTGGGGTTGTTATTATTGTCATTCCGTAAAAGTTGCGTAATAGTCGGGCATCAACGTTAATATCAGCGACTTCAGTGTCCAAGATTCATCCAGACATCCGTCCCATGCTGTTCCCTAACCATTCCAGTGGTGTTTCCATCATTTTATCACGTTTCCCTATGGACCAGACACCCTCCCCCTATGGACAGAGTACTCGAGCACCACCTAGTGTTCGGCCAGAGCACCCGAGCACCCGAACATCGGGGTGCTCGATCATCACTAGTAATTAGCTTGTGCAAGTGCCCAGGGGCGGCGTTACTGTGGCTGGTGCCCAGGCCCCTCAGTGTTTTGCACATAAAACCACTCCTATTTAACCCCTCTGGCCCTCTCTCATTTAGTATAATTACCTCCTCCTCCCCTTCTTAAATCTCGCGCCAGCGCCACTCCACACTTGTCCCACGTCTGCGCACTGCTTTGCCCATTATGGGCAAAGGCACAGGGGGTTGCAGTGTGCATGTGCCGGTCCGTCCTTCCAAATCCAGTTGGGGGAATTAAGATGCCGCATCAGAGGGCCGTAGTGAAGGCAAAGAAGGGGTGGGTCAGTACTGGCGCAAGAAGGAGAGCAGGAGGTAATCATACTAAACAAGGGCTGAAATAGGAGTGGTTTTATATGCAAAGTGGCGAGGGGCAGCTCTACTAAAGATACCATTGTTATATGGAGAATTGAGTCTATAGCCTGATCTGAGGTCTATAATTAGGTGAAAGACCCCCTTTAATTTTCAGGTATACATATAGTTTTTCTTTACGTTTTACTGCTTTAAAAAAAATGTTTTTTTCATGATCACATCCTAAGACCCATAATGTTTTTATTTTTTGATGTTTGCAGGATGTCTTGTAGTTTACATTGGTAACATTTTGGAGTGCCTAACACTTTTTGATCGCATTTTTTATTTTGGTGGCAAGTAAGCAAAAAACAGCAATTATGGCAGTGTTTTTTTTTCACTATACAGGATACTGTTGTTACGGACACAGCAATATCTAATATATGGAGGGAATTTTATTTTTGCATTTTTTCCAATGGAAAAGGCGTGTGTTTTTTAACTTGGAGATTTTTCCAAATTGAGTAGTCCCACAAGAGGGCTGTAACAGGTGAACTTTTGATTGCTTCTGTAATACACTGTACCTGTGTCTATGCAATACAGTGTATTATACTCTAAGTACAATATTTACCTTCACCATCAAGCTGCGCCAGCGGGAAAGGGAGCTCCCTGCCTCTAAACCACTTAGATACCAGTGTCGCTTTTGACTGTGGCATCTAAGGGGTTAAACACTCGATTGTTAAATCAGGAGCCCGGTACTCATGTAAGAGCTGAACCCCAATTCTCTGCTGCATGGAAGACCTGTGCAGTGCTTAGACTAGGCCACCATAAGAAGGCAGCGGACTAGCCTAAGGCCCCTTAGTGACAGCCATAAAAAGACATATTGGTGGTCACTAAGGGGATAATTATTCCTAAATTAAAGAGTTATTCCTATCTAGTATATCTCATCTATGAATTCCTTACTTAGTACAGGGGTCCTGTGATGTCTGTCCCTGATTCATTGATTTCAGTTTCAAAAATATCTTATGGATGCTTGGATGAATAGGGAAATGCAGATTCCCATATAGCAGATGTTCGCCACCTGATTGACCTTTTATTTCACTAAGTGAAACTGCAGTAAAAAATTTAGACCAAATCCTGCGTACACATGGCTTCATAGTTTGTCATATATTTCTTTTGATGCTTGAATAGCTAAGCTTGTATTATTAGACACTGTATACATAATATCACATTATCTGGAAAGAAACTAAATGTTAAGTAATTTTTTTGTATCACTCAGTACTAAAAACCATGTGTCAGATGCTTGAGGAACACTTCTTCCAGCATTGTGAAACATTTCCAAGTAACACTGGGAAAATAACCACAGTACTCATCATATATGTTCTTATGGATTATTAGTGGATGTTTTTCTCATTTGTAACACACAAGAATAAAAAAAAATATTCAATTACATTGAAATTAGATTTTTCTTAAATGTATCATAAGTTGGTACCAAGCTATTACTATTAGGCCCCTTTCACAAGAGCGAGTTTTCCGCGCGGGTGCAATGCGTGACGTGAACGCATAGCACCCGTACTGAACCCTGACCCATTCATTTCAATGGGTCTGTGTACATGAGCGTTTTTTCATGTATCAGTTCTGCGTTGCGTGAAAAATGCAGCATTTTCTATATTCTGCGTTTTTCACGCAGCCCTAGCCCCAAAGAAGTGAATGGGGCTTCAGTGGAAAACTGACTGAACTTGCTTGCAAAATGGTGCGAGTTTCCCTGAACGCATCCGGACATCATCCGTCACACTCGTGTGAAAGAGGCCTTACGTTCTAAATCTGAAATGCATTAAAAAACCTATGTCAGCATGATCAACCGTATTAAACCAGTCATACTTCCTGGTAGGGTTGATCATGTTTATTAAAATGATACCTTACTTTTATTCATATGAAGTACCAGGGCGCTGGTCTGAATCCTTGGAGCACTGTTTTTGTAGCACCCCTTTTTTTGTAGCCTCTTCCAGCCAGCCTACAGAGCTGACTCTGTCCTGATGCAGGTGGGATTACATCATCACGTGACGTGCAGCTTGCGCCAAGACAGAGCTACCTCAGGTTGCAGGCTGGCTACAAGAGGCCTATGGCCTACATCACAGACAGTAGCATGGAGTAAGAATCAAGTGAGAAGTCAATTTTTCTTTTTCACCGCTGAGCTACAGACCACAAGGGCACTATAGGGGGCTATTTAAACTACCATGGGCACTATAGGGGAGTATCTAAGCCACTGGGGCACTATAGAGGGTTATCTAAACTACTGGTGGCACTATGGGTGCCAGGGGCGTAGCTAAAGGATCACAGGCCCTGGTACAAGGGTTCAGATTGCTTTGTGGCCAGGGGCACGGAAGCACGTGGCCTTCATTCTGCCTCAGGCAAAAATTGAAATGCCCCTCCCCATGCCTAACCCCTACTCTCCAGTCAGAGGTGTAATTTGACCATCAAGCACTTTCTATAAAACTGGTGTTATGCAGCACAAGGGTCTTTTGGCCCCCTCAGGCTCCTGGGCCCAGTAGCGACTGCTACCTCTGCACCTCCTATAGCTACGCCCCTGATGGGTGCTCTCTGAACTACTGGTGGCACTATTGGAGGCTATCTAAACTACTATAGGCAGTATAGGGGACTATCTAAACCACTGGGGGCACTATAGGGGGATATCTGAACTACTACTACTACTACTCTGTCTTGATGCGGGTGGTGTGCCATGCGATGACGTCATAAAAAACATACAGACATAATTACATTATCATGCAGTACGCCGCCTGCGCCGGGACAGAGCTACCTCAGGCTGCAGGCTCGCTACAAGAAGCCTGTGGCCTACATCACAGGCAGCACCCTTGATGGCATGGATCCACAGAATTCATGGCAAATGCACCATGAATACTGGAGATGATTTACCAACACACTTTTTTCTACCGAATGCTATGGACTTTGGAAGAAAACATCCTGGGGGAGATTTATCAAACTGGTGTAAAGTAGAACTGGCTTAGTTGCCCATAGCAACCAATCAGATTCGTTTCATTTTTCACAGCTCCTTTGGAAAATTAAAGGTGGAATCTGATTGGTTGCTATGGGCAACTAAACCAGTTCTGCTTTACACCAGTTTGATAAATCTCTGTCCCTCATTTTACAGACTGTCTGTGGATCTACAGACAGCTGGCAATGCTGCACAGGAGGATATCCAGCATCTGTATGACCATACAGACTGTTAATAGAATGGCAGCCTGTATTGCAGCAGGGGAAGATGCCATGCAGTATTAATGTAACCCTGCCTCAACATAAACCCTGCTGCAAACAGAAAATAAACAATGTACCAACTTGATTGTGTGCCATTGACCATGAGTAGCATTTTCTGTTTTGTCAATCTCAGCATTATCACATGAAAGGGGTTGTCTCACTTCAGCAAGTGGCATTTATTATATATAGAAAGTAATTACAAGCCACTTACTAATGTATTGTGATTGCCCATATTGCTTCCCTTGCTGGCTAGATTAATTTTCCATAGCATTATAAAATGTTTTTTTCCATGGTTATGACCACCCTGCAATCCAGCAGCAGTGTCTGCACTTGCACACTATAGAAAAAAGCACCAGTCTATGTGAGTTCCCACGGTCCCGGCCACCAGAGAGGTTAGCAGTGCACTTTTTCCTATAGTATGCAAGCACAACCATCGTTGATGGATTGCAGGGTGGTCGTAAGCATGAAAATGAGCAGTGTATAATATGATAGAAAAATGAATCTAGACAGCCAAGGAGCAATATGGACAATCACAATACATTAGAAAGTGGCTTGTATTAAAGGGGTTGTCCAAGTTATGAAAAAAAATATAGCACTGTAAATCTGATGGGCAGCAATATATAACTAAGTTCAGCAAGTTTTAGGCAAAAAAAATCTATATTTCCTCATTTCCCTGGTTCTCTTCTGGCCTTTGTTTACATGCAATAACAACAATCTCAGCCCCTCCCCCCTCTCTGCAAAGGCAGTGCATACAAGTGCTGAGTGACATGTCTGCCTGCTGGGATACTCAGCAGCATGTTGTATGTGTAGGACTACAAGTCCCAGCTGTACTATGACACTGCTGATACACACAGGAAATTCTCCCTACCTGTTCTTGTACAATACAATTCCTCTATAGCTCCTTGCCCAGCATTTGTCTCCTCTCACTGCTGCAGCTACTATTTGTTGTAAAGCCTTGAGCCCTCAGTGTGTTCTGGCTGAAGGGGTTAATGTTTTATCTGAAGGAATCCAGGGAGAGAGCAGATAGCAGCAGAGCAGGGGGGCGTGGCCAGTGACTTCTCGTGTACAGAGTGTTATCTGAACTCTGAGGCTTGTGCACGAAACATCACAGACCAGGGAGATAAGCTGACATCACAGGTCATGTAACCCTCACTCAACTCTGAGAAACCAGCAGCTTTAGAAACACAAAGTATATGGGAAAGTTGTTATACCTGACAAGTTAGAAACATATAAAGAGCAAAAAAATAACTCGGACAACCCCTTTAACTTTCTCTACATGACGAATGCCACTTGCTGAAGTGAGACAACTAGAGATGAGCGAGCATACTCGTCCGAGCTTGGTGCTCGTTCGAGTATTAGGGTACTCGTAAGTACTCGCAGTTCGGACGAGTATCTCGCCATACTCGAGGAAATGGCAACTTCCACATCGTGCTTTTTTGGCGCCTATAAACACAGCCAATCACAAGCCAGGAGACTCTACAGTACACCCAGCATCACACCCAGCGTGGGGCCCTTACATGTCGATAGCAGGGGTTGGCTGGCCTGATCAGGTGACCCTGGAATATACTAGTGACTGGCCGCAGCGCTCGGCTCAGATGCCGTCTGGATGTCGTTAGGGATAGAGCTGCTGCCTTTCAGGGACAGTGTTAGGGCCTTCATTTAGTTCTCTGTTAGGCAGGAATCACCCACAAACAACCCAACAGCCCTTCTAAGGGCTAGAAGAAATTTTTTTTTGTCTCCTGGCTTGGCTGGCTGGCTGGCACTAGTAGTACAGCTATCGCCATATCTAACCCTGTTTTTTTTTTTTATTGTTCTATCTCAGTGATACAAATCCATTGCACACAGCAGTGTGGAACCATTCTGTGTGTCACAGTTCAGCACACTCACTCCAATCCATATATACTGTCCAGGTGACACTTTCTGTACGTCACACAATACAACCAAGTCATTTGCTACCAATACCATCTACAGCTTGATCCAGAAAATTCTCTGTGCGACATTTGTCGGGGTCGCAGACTAAATAGCCACCGTTAACAGGGTGTCAGTCAGTTCTACCATAGTTCCTGCACGTCACGTTCCCAAAAAAACAAAATATATTAAAAAAAATTATTTTTTCAGTTGTTTTAGTTCAGTGATACAAATCCATTTTACTCAGCTGCGTGTAACTTTTCTGTGTGTCACAGTTCAGCACACTAGCTCCCATCCGTATATACTGTCCAGGTGACACTTTCTGTACGTCACACAATACAACCAAGTCATTTGCTACCAATATCATCTACAGCTTGATCCAGAAAACTCTCTGTGCGACATTTGTCTGGGTCGCAGACTAAATAGCCACCGTTAACAGGGTGTCAGTCAGTTCTACCATAGTTCCTGCACGTCACGTTCCCAAAAAAACAAAATTTTATAAAAAATATAAAAAAACAAATATTAAAAAAAAAATTATTTTTTCAGTTGTTTTAGCTCAGTGATACAAATCCATTTTACTCAGCTGTGTGTAACCTTTCTGTGTGTCACAGTTCAGTACACTAGCTCCCATCCGTATATACTGTCCAGGTGACACTTTCTGTACGTCACAGAATACAACCAAGTCATTTGCTACCTATATCATCTACAGCTTGATCCAGAAAACTCTCTGTGCGACATTTGTCTGGGTCGCAGACTAAATAGCCACCGTTAACAGGGTGTCAGTCAGTCCTACCATAGTTCCTGCACGTCACGTTCCCAAAAAAACAAAATATATAAAAAAAAATTATTTTTTCAGTTGTTTTAGTTCAGTGATACAAATCCATTTTACTCAGCTGCGTGTAACTTTTCTGTGTGTCACAGTTCAGCACACTAGCTCCCATCCGTATATACTGTCCAGGTGACACTTTCTGTACGTCACACAATACAACCAAGTCATTTGCTACCAATATCATCTACAGCTTGATCCAGAAAACTCTCTGTGCGACATTTGTCTGGGTCGCAGACTAAATAGCCACCGTTAACAGGGTGTCAGTCAGTTCTACCATAGTTCCTGCACGTCACGTTCCCAAAAAAACAAAATTTTATAAAAAATATAAAAAAACAAATATAAAAAAAAATTATTTTTTCAGTTGTTTTAGCTCAGTGATACAAATCCATTTTACTCAGCTGTGTGTAACCTTTCTGTGTGTCACAGTTCAGTACACTAGCTCCCATCCGTATATACTGTCCAGGTGACACTTTCTGTACGTCACAGAATACAACCAAGTCATTTGCTACCTATATCATCTACAGCTTGATCCAGAAAACTCTCTGTGCGACATTTGTCTGGGTCGCAGACTAAATAGCCACCGTTAACAGGGTGTCAGTCAGTCCTACCATAGTTCCTGCACGTCACGTTCCCAAAAAAACAAAATATAAAAAAATATATATTTTTTCAGTTGTTTTAGTTCAGTGATACAAATCCATTTTACTCAGCTGCGTGTAACTTTTCTGTGTGTCACAGTTCAGCACACTAGCTCCCATCCGTATATACTGTCCAGG
>ONZH01023050.1:0-21965 GCA_900303285.1 Rhinella marina | reverse complement strand
ATGTAGTGCATACATGAATGACATAATCTGTCCACGCTGGGTGAGTGACCACTTTTTTGGTCGCTCTTCCAGTGCGGTGATATGATGTCAAAACACACATGTAGTGCATACATGAATTACATAATCTGTCCGCGCTGGGTGAGCGACCATGTTTTTGGTCGCTCTTCCAGTGCGGTGAGATGATGTCAAAACACACATGTAGTGTAGTGCATACATGAATGACATAATCTGTCCACGCTGGGTGAGCGACCACTTTTTTTTTGGTCGCTCTTCCAGTGCGGTGAGATGATGTCAAAACACACATGTAGTGCATACATGAATGACATAATCTGTCCACGCTGGGTGAGCGACCACTTTTTTGGTCGCTCTTCCAGTGCGGTAAGATGATGTCAAAACACACATGTAGTGTAGTGCATACATGAATGACATAATCTGTCCACGCTGGGTGAGCGACCACTTTTTGTCAAAATGTCAAATTAATCCTAAATAACATTATAATGAAACACATCAAATATTACTTTAACCCCTTGACGTCAGCCATCTGTGTATATACGTCCTATCTGCACATGCCCCGTGCAGATAGCACGTATATACACGTGCAGGCAGCGCTTTAATCCCAGCGCTGACCAGCGCTGGAATTAAAGCTCCTGCTCCCGCAATCTAGCAGGAGCAGGTCGGGTCCCTGCTCACAGGCAGAGCAGGGACCCTGAGGAGAAGACAGGAGCGGTTTATTACCGCTTCTGCCTTCTCCTGTGCAGGAGAAGAACGTACCTGCTGCCATGCTGGAGGAGGAAGGAAGCGCAGAGCCGCTTCCTGTGTTAGTCCCGGCGGTCACGTGACCGCCGGGTGTCTCGGGGCCACAGCAGTGCTGCAGGGTCTAAGGAGACCCTGATCAGCTCTGCCTGTGTCCAATGCCCCCACAGGGGGCTGTTTTCCCCTGTAACTGGGGCTCCTGTGGATGCCCCAGTTACAGTGGAAACAGTGAAAAAAAAAGTGTTAAAAAAAAAAAAGTAAATGTCCTCCAGAGGTCTTTTAATGACCTCTTGGGGGACATATTATTTGTCAAAAATAAATTAATATATAAGTAAAAAAATAATAATAAAAATCCAAATAAAAAGTGTAAAAAAAAAAAATTAAAAACGCAGTCGCCAACGGAAACAGTCACCATAGTCGCCCTGTTCAATAAAATATATACATGTTATATATCAAAACGATCGTCATGAAATAGGGAACCCATTACAATAATTAATTTGTGTGTCAGTTTTTATATTTAAAAAAGAAAAATCTATAATTAAAAAAAAATACTTTTGTTTTTAATAAGAATTAGCGGTTTTCGTCCAAATTAAACCTAAAAAAATATAAAAAATCTTTGAAAGAAACATTCTAATAAAAAGTCCTAAGTGTAAAGAAAAAAAAATGCAAAAATTATTTTGGTATTCAAACAAATAAAAAAAAAATTATAGTCACTAAACCACCATGTGCCCAAATCACAAAAAGTTGCCTGGACATTCAGGCATTTTAAAGGTCCGGTCATGAAAGGGTTAAGGAAATAATGTACGTCTCATTTACACCATTTGGTCCTGCCAGTCAAGTCTTCCATAAGGTGACACAAAATATTCGGCAAATGAGTCACGCATCCTAGCCACAGCAACAGTTCCCCTAATGCCAAAGTTTTCAAAACTGGCCAAATTGCTTTCCTCTGGTATTTGATCCAGGTGAAGTGGCTCCTTTGTCAGAAGGTAGTTGTGCAGGACTACGCATGACTTTACTACGTCATCCACAGTATCGATTTTTAGTTGCATAGGTTTAGTAAAGACTCTCCATTTTGACACTAGTATCCCAAAAGCGCATTCCACCATTCTGCGAGCCCGAGTTAGTCTGTAATTAAAAATGCGCTTTTGCCTACTCAGTCCGCGACTGCAGTACAGCTTTATTAAATTGGTGCACATTTGGAAAGCTTCATCTGCGACCAAACAAAGGGCATGGAGTTGCCATCTGACCCTGGTAGAGGTTGCGGAGACGGAAAATCAAAGTCATTATTATAGACTCTTCTGCCCATGTCAGAGTTTTTAAAGATCATGGAGTCGTTGGTTCGACCATAACCACCAACATCTATGGCAACAAATTTGTACTTGGCATCTGCTATGGCCATTAAGATGATAGAAAAATATTTTTTGTAATTAAAATACTCTGATCCAGATCCATGTGGCTTGATAATCCAAATATGTTTCCCATCCACTGCCCTGAGACAGTTAGGAAACTGGCATACTTCCCAAAATTTTTCCGAAATTTCTATCCACTGCTGGCGAGTAGGATGAGGTATAAATTCTGCATGCAATACATCCCACAAAGCAGAGCATGTATCTTGGATTATGCAGGAAACTGTAGATATTCCAAGACGAAACTGGTAATGGAGTGACGTGAACGTTTCTCCAGTTGCAAGATACCTAAAGGAAAACAAAAAAAAAATTATAATCAACTTTATGCACTACACTTTTATACAAAAAAAGAAAAACCCTAAAACATTATACATTACAAATATTATAATTACCTTAATGTTAACATTAATCTTTCAGCCGCACTGATGCTTCAACGGAACCTGGTGTCCTGTCTCTCTATTCTATGACACACTCTTCGCAGGAGGTTGTCAAAGCTTGAAATGGTCATCCGGAGGTAATTAAAAAACTTTTCAGGATAGTTCCGCAGTTCTGGAAAAAGAACCTCAAAAGCACCCCTTCTCACACGCTCATAAGTTAAGGGATGGACCCAGAAGCGACGGCAGCGGCGTCTGGCTCGAAGGAGTCTTCTCCAGCGTGACACAAGAATTAAAGCATGAAATCCAAACTGAATGTGCTCTGGCAACATCTTAGAAAGCTCTGAGGGGTAAGTGACCTTTTACTCGTTTTATACCCACTGTACTATTAGCATTTCATTGTATATTTTTTTATTATATTGTCTTTACAATTTACTAATGACATTGGTTTGTAAAAGTATACATTTACACGTTATATATTCTATATATATTCTACAGGTATGTAAATTGCCTTTTATACTCCTCTGTTATATTAAACAATGAAACCGTATGGAACGGATCCGGTTAAATTGTGCTTCCGTTTTGTTCCGTTTTTCCGGATCCGGAAAACCGGAACATACAGCCAGATTCAACCAACGCAAGTGTGAAAGAGCCCGGGTAAACAGTCCCAAACCTTTCTCTATAATCTTCTCTTCTCTACATTCTTAATTAATCCATTCTTTTACTTGCCTTGGAACAGGCAGTGGCAAAAATGTTGCTGTAGCCAGCACAAGTTGTAGCAGATGAAGGGGGTGGTAACAGCTGCTGCAACAGGCCAGAGCTGCCAATGCCATCCAGCAGTTGTGTTTTGATCAAGAATCCAGCTGTACTGTAATAGTTGACTTGCTCTTCAACATCATCCTAAGTGACAACAGATATACACAGCCACATACACACAATCTGTGGGTTCCTCTGACACCACACTTAGTTGGCATGGTCCAGGAACTGCCTCTGTGCCCCCGGGTCGGGAGCAGCACATGTTACGAGAGTTCAGGTATGAGTGCAAAAGGTAGGGGAGGGTGACATAAGTAAAGACCAAACAGACGTAAATGATGATGTAGCCGATCACACATAAGATCTGGGTGAGGAGGGGGCATCGTAATCATCAGGTGGCGAGGGTGGAAGAGTGACCATGAAACAGCAGGGTGGAAGTGAGCCTGAGAGACAGGAGGGCGTAAGCATGCACGTGAGACAGCAGGGTGGAAAAAGTGGGAGATCTGCAGCCAAGTGCGGAAGGGGGTTGCTGGGGAGCGTTAGCTTGGTGGTATGCAGGAAATGTGGTCAGAAGTTGAGGCACGGCCAGGATGCTAATGTTAGCATAACAGCTCTGCGTCAACACATGGAACGTCACCATAAAGTGGTGTGGGAATACAGTACCACTCATTTAGTGTTACAGCCTGATCGTAATCGCTGCATCTCCCATTGGCCCGCTACCCCTCTCTAGCAGTCAGGGCATGACAACATCAGCAGAAGGAAGTTGACATTCCTTCTCATCAACTTCAGTGCTGTCTATTGCTCTTCCTCCTCCTCTCACTCCTCTTCACTTGTTTTGATGGCAATCAATCACCAAGTCGATTGGTGCAAAAACAGTACGCATGAATTCATCCAATGATGCAGAAGCTGAACATACACCTGGCCAAGTTATTGATTCTACAGACCCTCCCTTTCCATGTAGTTGGTGGAGAGTCCCAAGCTGACATTACTTTTCCAAAAAAGCTGTACCAGACCTGCACACTTATGTTGAGCAGAAGGTGGGCAAGTGATATAGCTAATATCCAAACCGGACGAGGTTTGCAGCACAGACAGCAGCTACAAGGGATGGGAGTGACTCAGTAAGGTCCTGGTCGGTTGTCACAGGTATCTGGAGCCATGCTAACTGCAGTGCATCCCACAGCTTATGGAGGGTGCATGGGGAAGGGTCCTTTGAGTGCACAAAATGATTGATGTGCAAATGGGTTCAAGTCTGGGAAATTAAGGGAAGCTCAATGAAGCAAAAAATGTGACTCATCTGAGAAGACAACCCTTTTCCAATGAACGGAGGTACAAGTTGGAAACTACTGTAAAAATTGAAACCTTTTCTACTGATGTAACTTTGTTATTAGAGGTGCAGTGACCATCTGTCTGCTTTAGAGCCCCATACCCAAGGTAGTGTTTGCTGAACTATTGTTTTAGACACATGTCTGGGAGCCCCCTTGAGAAGGCACCATTATGGGGGTGATGAATACATCGTTTAACCCCTCAGATGCTGTGTTCAACACCACAGGTGTTAATCCGGCATAAAAAAAAATAAAAATTTATACTCCCGTTGTTCGTTGAGAGGCCGTCCACTCCCATCTTGATTGAAGAAAACCCACCAAAGGACCTGCGGAAAGTGTGATGACCACGTGATGACGCTGGCCATGAGTAAATGTGGTTAATATATTTTTTATTTTATTTTCAGCCACTTTAGGAAAAATTGATTCATTATCACGAAGCACGAGGAAATTTGGCTTTGTGGTGAATAACATTGTTCCTGAAATTCGTATCTAAGTCCAATTCGGATACTTTGAATCGCTCAACAACAGTGGTGAGCTGCTCAACTGTAGTGTGTCGGTCTGACCTTATGCACCTTAGAGCTGATGTTCACCTCTCACATCAATGGCACGTGGTGCTCTGCAGTTTCCATGTCGCTTATTATCATCCACTTATTATGCAGATGACATGTAATTTCCTTTGTGAGCTAATCACTTAATCTAATTTCATTTAAATTTTAATGATTCATCTGTTTTTTTTTTTAAAAAAACTATACACTGTTCCTGCTGTGTTCCATGTGCTGAGGTAGACACATGGAATACTTGATGCTTCTGGGGACTGAACTTTTTCAAGACAGAGGCAGTGCATGTAAATGATGCATGTAAATCATTACTTCCCAGATGCATAACTTTAAATTTATCCACTTTGAACCTCATTTGCCCAGTTGATGCCCAATCACTCAAAGTGTTCAAGTCAGCTTTTAGTTTATGGACGTCTTCCATAGACTGCACAGTAATAGATAGCTTGGTGCCATCTGTAAAAATAGAAATAGTGCTATTATTCCCATCTTCTATATCATTAATAAATACGTTAAATAGTAGGGAACCCAGCACTGAACTGTGGATTACACCACTTATAACTTGGCCTATTCAGAATAGCAATTAACGGCCTTGGTACTTCAGAGAGTTTTCAATGCAAACTATACTATACTATACAAACTATACTTTTTAAGCCTATAGATCTTATTTTACCAATTGAATGCCTATTAGGGATAGTGTCTAATGCCCTTAAAAAGCCAAGAACACTATATCCACAGCTGCCCTCTGTCTAAGCTTCTAGTCACCTGCTCATAAAAAAATTAGGTTAGTCTGAAAACTTCTATCCCTGGTAAACCCATGTTGTCTATCATTTATGATATTATTAGAAGTCACATACTCCTATATATAGTGCCTTAAAATTCCTTGAAACATATTTCCTACTTGAGGAAGACCTAGAGCACTTTTTGAATATGAACGCTACATTTGCCTTGCACTGTACCAGTCATTCCCTTGAGAATTTCTTAAAATTATGTACAGGGACACAGCAATAACTGAACTGAGTCCTTTAATAATTCTTGAGTGTAATCCATCTGGACCTGGAGGCTTGTTCACATTTACCTTATTTACCTTAGCTTGGACCAGATCTATAGTTGGCCAATTCAGTACTGTATATTACAGGATGTACTACCAACCCTGGCTCCCCTTACATCAGCTCCTTTCTCTTCTTTTGAAGGGATCTACAAGTGCATCTAAATAAATTAGAATATCATCAAAAAGGTTTTTTTTCAGTAATTCAGTTCAAAAAGTGAAACATGTAATTATAGTCATGTAATACAAGTCATTACGAGTAAATTTTTTTCAAGTGTTTATTTATGTTAATGTTGATGATTATGGCTTACAGCCAAGGAAAACCCAAAAGTCATTATCTCAGAAAATTAGAATAATTAACTCAAAACACCTACGAATGCTTCCTAAGCCTTTAAAAAGGTCCCTTAGACTGGTTCAGTAGGTGACACAATCATGGGGAAGACTCCACAAGGAGGGTAAGCCACAAAAGGTCATTGCTAAAGAAGCTGGCTGTTCACAGAGTGCTGTATCAAAGCATATTAATGAAAAGTTGAGTGGAAGGAAAAAATGGTGGTAGAAAAAGTTGCACAAGCAACAGGGAGAATCGCAGCCTTGATAGGATTGTTAAGAAAAGGCCTTTCCTAAATTTGGGGGAGATTCACAAGGAGTTGACTGCTGCTGGAGTCAGTGCTTCAAGAGCCACCAGACACAGACGTATTCAGGACATGGGCTACAACTGTTGCAGAGTCCAGAGTCTGGAGGAAGAGTGGAGGCACTCAATCCGAGCTTCTTTAGGCCTAGTGTGAAGTTTTAACAATCAGTGATGGTTTGGGGAGCCATGTCATCTGCTGGTGTAGGTCCACTGTGTTTTATCAAGACTAAAGTCAGTGCAGCCGTCTACCAGGAAATTTTAGATCACTTCATGCTTCCCTCTACCGACAAGCTTTTTGGAGATGGAATTTTTATTTTCCAGCAGGACTTGGCACCTGTCCACACTGCCAAAAGTACCAATTCCTGGTTTAATAACCACAGTATCACTGTGCTTCATTGGCCAGCAAACTCGCCTGACCTTAACCCCATAAAGAATCTATGGGGTATTGTCAACAGGAAGATGAATAACACCAGACCCAACAATGCAGACGAGCTGAAGGCTGCTATCAAAGCAACCTGGGCTTCCATAACACCTCTGCAGTGCCACAGGCGGATCGCCTCCATGCCACGCCGCATTGATGCAGTTATTCTTGCAAAAGGAGCTCCAACCAAGTTTTGAGTGCATTTACTGTACATACTTTTCATTTGGCCAACATTTCTGTGTAAAAAACTTTTGGGTTTTCCTTGGCTGTAAGCCATAATCATCAACATTAACAGAAATAAACACTTGAAAAAGTTCACAGTGTTTGTAATGACTCTATATAATATATGGGTTTCACTTTTTAAATTGTGCCGACCCACTGCAAAAGACAGAATGTGTCAAAAATACTTTGCTGGATCATGTGGTGCACTGACCCATTTAAGTCAATTGGCCCGCATCGGGTTGCAGCCTGCAAATGTTCGGTAACTGTGTTTTGCTGATCTATAGTTTGCCACAATGCACTTACAGTTGCGTGAATGTATCCTTATTTGTGACAATAATACCTTATAAGGAAGATCCATAAGTTATATACCTATGCACAAGTAATAGTAAGAGGATACTGATGAGTAGGTTGAACTCATTAAAAAATAAAACAAAAATTTGAGAGGGATATATATAATAAAACCAAAGGTATTTGTGGATAGCGCTTCCAAGAATACAATGTAGGTGGGTTTGTGCCTCTTAGGGGCTTGGTCCAAATTGCCCTTTCACTATAAAGTCCAACAAATAAAGGAAGAGACAGCACTCCAAAATGATGCAGACCATTCATATATTTAATCCATCTGGATGTTTTGGCTAAGAAGCCTTTTTTAAGCATGCATGTGCCCCAAAGGTAATCAGTAATATACCACAAATGACATCATCAAAGTGAGACTGTCTTCCCCCATTAACATCACAGTAACTAGGCAGGAACCAAAATAAGATATTAACAGATCTGAACATAAAGAGTACACAGGTAGCTAATTAAATGACTCAATTTTCATTCTAATACCCATGTTTTTGGATAAACTATTGCTTCCTTTTGGCAGCAGTTCCACATCTTATATAAGGGACAACACTGACTTTTAGAGATGAGCGAATCCTAAAAGATTCGGGGATTTGGTATTCGGCCCGAATCCCACCGCGGGATTCGTGGATTCGGGCCGAATACCGAATCCCATTAAAGTCTATGGGAGACCCGAATCATTTTGCAGGGGACAAAGGTTCGGCCGTATCTATCCGCAAAATTGCGGATAGATACGCCGCGGCTCCTATGAAGAAACTCTATAGTTGTCCATGCGTACGGACAACTATAGGCATTTTCAATGGGGCCGACCGGCGGGTGTTCCGTGCGCATGGAACACCCGCCGGGCGGCCCCATTGAAAATGCCTATAGTTACAGGGATAATAAACACAGAGATGTCACCGTACAGGGATAATAAACACAGTGATGTCACTGTACAGGGATAATAAACACAGAGATGTCACCGTACAGGGTTAATAAACACAGTGATGTCACTGTGCAGGGATAATAAACCTCAGATCAACACATTGTGCCCCCATCAGACCTCAGATCAGCGTCTTGTGCCCCCATCAGACCTCAGATCAGCGTCTTGTGCCCCCATCAGACCTCAGATCAACACAATGTGTCCCCATGTGCCCCCATCAGACCTCAGATCAACACAATGTGTCCCCATGTGCCCCCATTAGACCTCAGATCAACACAATGTGTCCCCATGTGCCCCCATCAGACCTCAGATCAACACAATGTGCCCCCATGTGCCCCCATCAGACCTCAGATCAGCGTCTTGTGCCCCCATCAGACCTCAGATCAGCGTCTTGTGCCCCCATCAGACCTCAGATGAACACAATGTGCCCCCATCAGACCTCAGGTCAGCGTCTTGTGCCCCATCAGACCTCAGATCAACATCTTGTGTCCCCCTTCAGACCTCAGATCAGCCCCCAGTGCCCCCATTAGACCTCAGATCAGCCCCTAGTGCCCCCATCAGACCTCAGATCAGCCCCCAGTGCCCCCATTAGACCTCAGATCAGCCCCCAGTGCCCCCATTAGACCTCAGATCAGCCCCTAGTGCCCCCATGAGACCTCAGATCAGCCCCCAGTGCCCCCATTAGACCTCAGATCAGCCCCCAGTGCCCCCATCAGACCTCAGATCAGCCCCCAGTGCCCCCATCAGACCTCAGATCAGCCCCCAGTGCCCCCATCAGACTTCAGATCAGCCCCCAGTGCCCCCATCAGACCTCAGATCAGCCCCCAGTGCCCCCATTAGACCTCAGATCAGCCCCCAGTGCCCCCATCAGACCTCAGATCAGCACAGAGTGCCCCCCTCAGACCTCAGATCAGCCCAGAGTGCCCCATGAGACCTCAGATCAGCCCCCAGTGCCCCCATTAGACCTCAGATCAGCCCCTAGTGCCCCCATCAGACCTCAGATCAGCCCCTAGTGCCCCCATCAGACCTCAGATCAGCCCCTAGTGCCCCCATCAGACCTCAGATCAGCCCCCAGTGCCCCCATATGACCTCAGATCAGCCCCCAGTGCCCCCCTCAGACCTCAGATCAGCCCACCCAGCCACTTTAAAAAATTCCAAATCGGGTGAAATTGCAAAAAAACCACTATTCCGCTACAGTTTTCCGGGTTTTTTATTTACGGCGTTCGCTGTTCATTAAAACTGACCAGTTACTTTCATTCTACAGGTCAGTACGAATCCAGCGGTACCTAACATGTTTAGTTTTTCTTGTGTTTTGATAGTGATAAAAAAATGATAAAGTTGGTTGTTTTTTTTTTTTTTGGTCGTCATATCTTGACCCCGATAACTTTTTGGCATTTATGTGTACGGAGCTGTATGGGGGCTCATTTTTTGCGGGGCGATCTGAAGTTTTTATTGATACCATTCTGGGGTGTGTCTGACTTTTTGATCGCTTTTTATTTAATTTTTTTTAGAAAAAAAAAGTGACAAAAAACGTCAAATCGCCATTTGGACGCTTTTTTCCGCCACACAATTTGCCGTATTGGAATTTTTTTTTTTTAGTTTAAAAGTACGGGCGTTTTCGGTCACGGTGATACCCATGATGTCTATATTTATTGTTATTTAGGTATTTATTTTTTAATTATACGGAAAGGGGGTGATTTAAACTTTTATATTTTTTTTATTTTTTATATATTTTTTAACATTTTTTTTATTTTTTTTTAATTATTTGAAAGCTCAAATATAAGCTAATATATTGTACTTTTAATTTTTTCACTATGAGCAATCTCTGATTTTTATCTTGAATTAAAACTCATGATTGCTCATTTCTTATCCTGGCCTGCCATCTAGTGGCCAGAATAAGAATTGCACTTTGAAAGCTGTAATCCTCACCAGCGAGGATTAGAGCTTTCATAACGTGTACAGACGGCCCGATTAGCCAATCGGGTCGTCTGTACATCACCCGGAAGCAGTTTGTACAGACGCCACCGGAAGCCATCAGAGGGGCCCAGAAGAAAAGAGAGGCCCATCGGAAGACGCCGCCGATGGCGGTAAGTAGCCGCAAGTCTCTGCTGTTAGAAACAGCAGAGACTTGCCGGCCATGACGCCCGCCACACCCGCCAGCGGGCGTCATGTCCCCGCACCGCCCGCGCGCCGTACATGTACGGCGGCGGTCGGGAAGGGGTTAAAAAAGCATACTTACCTGTTCTGGCCGCCGCTGTCCTCAGGCTCCCCGCTCCACTGTCTTCCCTGCTGGCGCGCACTATGACCTGACGCAGCGTCAGGTCATAGTGCGCGTCGGCAGGCCAGATAGTGGAGCGCGGAGCCTGAGGACAGCGGCGGCCAGAACAGGTAAGTATGCTTTTTTAAAGGGGGGCCCGGGCGGCACGGATCATCACGAGTCCGCGCTGGCTCGTGATGCCGAGCCGAGCCGAAGCGGGCAATATTCGAGCGAATCCCGAATATTGCCGCTTCGGCTCGCTCATCACTACTGACTTTCTAATGGCTCTGTTTTAGAGCCACTGAGGAAGAAACAAGACTGTTTCGAAACGCGTCTGGCCTCAGTAACGGGACACCCTCTTCGTGAATAACACTGACCGATTGGACTTAGCTGTACAGTGAAGATTTTCCACCACTGAAGATTTTCCACCTAAGAACCCCGTAAGAGGAATACCTTCATTCCGGTCACGTGACTATACGATCACGTGGGACGCCGGCAGGAGAAGATAATGTCTGATTTACGGTTGAATATATTTATTTATGTTTTTATATTTTCCATTATTAAATATCTAGAATTTAGTTATTATACTTGCCTCTAGGACTTTTTCACTTATTCCGGATAAGGTGTGCCTATTCTATCTACATAGTATTCATTTGTACCTTCTAGACCTGATAGGCCGGTTTGAGAATAGAGCACCCACCCATACCAACCTTGAAGTGAGCACCAGAAATATATCCATAATTCTATTTGTGCTGCATGTCTTTCGCAGACTTCATTGACCCATATAAATATTTCACTTTTGCAGATCTCACATTGACATCTACCTTGCTTCCTTGCTCCTCTAAATCAACGGGAAACCTGTTGTCTGTTTTCCTATGAAAGGGAACTTGGAGACTGCTCACAGTGATGTGATTCCTCTTCAGCACCTAATACTATTAACTGCACTTGGAAAATGGCTGTTAGCCTGAGATGGAAGTCCATTTTAATGATTGGCATAATAGAATCAATGTACATAAAGTCTGCGCATCTCGCTGTACATAAAGGGGGTCATTTACTATCCAGAAATACGCCTATATTAAGGTTATTTGCAATACAAACCTGCAAAGTATTAAAACACAAGAAAACTATACAAATGTGGTGTCACTGTAATCGTACTGACCCAGAGAATGCTGTAAACAGGTTAGTTGTGTTTTTTACCGTTTTCATGTGATTTTGAATTTTTCTAGCTTCTTTCTATGTTGTATGCAATATTAAAAGGTGCCATTAGAAAGTGCAACATGTTCTGCAAAAAACAAGTCTTCATATGAATATGGGAATGGAAAAATAAATAGAGACAGAATTATCAAAATCCTTCTTTGGAATATGAAAGGTTGAATCTGATTGGTTTTGCTAGTGTTGATAAATCTCGCCTTAGTATCTACAGAAAAATTATATGCTCTTTGCCTAAGCAGCACCCAACTAAAATCTAGCAGCCTAGACATATGGCCACCTAGCTTTCCCTCCCATCTACATATCCTGCAGTATCTTTGATATTAAAACTATAACAAATATTTATTTGTAAGAATCTTGCAAACAAGGTTTATATAGAAAATACATTTGTACATTTCTGTACTATATCCCGTTTAAGAACGTTGCATCTAGTGGCAAAACTAATATCACAGAATAACAACCAATAAGTCAATAGATGTCATTATAAATATATATATATAAAATCTATTTGGTGATTGTTTTTTATGGTTCAGCGCAAATGTTACATGTAGATAAAATATTCATAAATTGCAGTAATGCTTTTGAACCATGATAATGTTTCAAGATTATTCAATACACATGAAGTTCAAATGTTTCATTGAAACGCAACTTGAAAACCTATGGCAGATTGAAATGACCTAAATTAGAATTCAGGTCAAAAGTGCAATTCAATTTTGCCATAAATTAAATCAAAGAACAGTTATTCATCCATGAATAAAGTAAATTGTATTTTTTCAAATGGTTTGATCTCCAAAATAACTACAGCTTTGCTAATTGCCATAAACTACTGGGAAAAAAGTTACAATATTAGAAATTCATAACGAAAATCCAAATATTTACAGAGTGAACGCTAAATTGTTATTTTTTTTTATATGAAATACATTTATGCTATTTTCAGTAATTTTTTAAGAGGAAAAATACTGTACACTAAAGTTTTCTTATTATATCTCACATTTTCTAGCAATAACAGAGGGAAAAATAGAAACTACTGTCCGAGCAGCTATACAGTTTAATTAGATTTATATCTCGTATATGTCATCATGTATCAATGGATTTGACATGTAATACTTAGCTAGATGGACAGACCTACTGTGACTTCTGTGAATCCCACTACTTCCATTAATATGTTCTCTTTTCTATATGTTAGGCATGTTTACACTTTGATCATGCCTTCTGTTCTCAAAGTAGATAGACATCTAAGACAGATCCTGCTGCAAATGGACCTATCACTTTCTGGGAGATCCCATTTAGAGATGAGCGAAGCGATTCGTCGATTCGTATCGAATCTTGGGATTTTTCAGCTGCGAAGCGAATCCGAATATTAGGTGATTCGCTTCGCTTTTGTACACATCGCTACGTAGTTTGTCCGCTAAATTATACGCTATTCTACGTATAATTTAGTTACTCTATACTCTGTTGCGCAGACTACTCCCTGGTAGTTACTCTACACGCTGTTGCGTACAAATTCTATTCAGTGATGCAGACTCCTCCCTGGTAGTTCCGCCCACTTCTCCTGCGTGCAAGGAAGACGTGGCAAATCAGCAGAGTAAGATGGCGGTGAGACAGCGAGGTCCTGACTGGGGAAGCATGTTGTGGGCAGACGACCCCTATGAGGAGAAGGAACCGGAGATCTATCTCTCACAACTCAACAGGAAGTCAGATGAGGTGCCTGCTGAGGTAGTGACTCCACTGGCTGACAAGGTGGAGGCGGCAGGAGTTCCCGCTCTGCCGCGCAAGGACTACTCCTTACGCCAGAATTTGATGGTCCCTGAGGCTGTCACCCGGAACGCCCAGACCCTCTGGGAATATAAAAAGCTGGTGGAGGAGTGGGTGGTGCAAGTTTTGGAGCACCCACGGTCTGGTGACCCTAAGCTGGAGCGCCGAAGGGGAACCGTTATTTGGTTCAACGTGGAGCGGGGAGTCGGTTTCATTGGCGATGAGGAGACGGCGGAGGAATTATATGTTAACCGCCGTTCGGTTAAGCGGCTGTATCTTCCGCCCGTACGCCACAATCTCCACTCAGGGGATTATGTGGAGTATACCCCCATGAAGAGCCTCCAAGGCCCCTTTGCTACTGGGGTGAAAATCTTAAAGCGACCACCTACTCCTGCAGCGCCCCCGGAAGACTGGAGTGAGGAGGCCCAGGCCGCAGAAGAGGCTTGTGACCTGGCTTGAGATTTGAAGAGAAATCCCAAGGTCAGGATCAGCCAGAACCCCTGATTCCTGATTTGCCGCCACCGATACCACCGATCCTTCATGTGGGACAGATGACCACGAACACTTTCGTGTACCATCCAACTGTGGTACAGTACCACTACCAACTGCCATGCCCATGGCAGTTGCAGGCCGCACAGTCCACCGCTCGTGGAAGAGCGTTACCATTACCGTTACAGCCGGAGATTCTGTCACCTGGTATGCCGGCAGGAGGATCTGGCCACTACAGAGTGATGGGCAGGGCCAAAGTTAACACTGCCTTTGCCAGTGTGACAGCCCAGTCACCAAGAAGACCATCCTTGAGAGGTCGGCGGGGGTCTGCTGCCGCAGCCAGGACCGCTTTCATGATGAGGCAGGAGCGCCCTCTCATGTCCTTTAGCTCCAGCAGCAGTGAGGAGGACCTGCTGGCCTTTAAGTAATTCCAGCAGTTTTTATGGGAGCCACAACATGGACTTATCCTGAAGGGTGGGCACTAGTTGGCCCTTGTTTTTAGTTTTGTTGCCCCGCGTTTGTCCTCACCCAGATGGTCATGGATTGTTAGGACTCCCCCCATCAAAAAAAAGTTTTTATCCAAGTTGTGCATACATGCGTCTCATCCCTTTTTTCCCCCTTTTCAGGTTATTTGGGGAGCCCCTCGAAAGAGGGTTTTTTAAAGGGAACCTTTGCTGCTATTTTTTTACCCATTTGGATTACAATTTTGCCTATGTGGATTACAAATTGTGACTGAGTTTGGGACTCTGCTCCAGTTCTATGACAAGCGTCAGAAGAAAAGAGACTTAAACATGTCCGTGAGCATACTAGGTAGGTGATATTTAAAATGTTTATATTATACTTATAATAATGTATTTGCACTATTTACCATATATGTGTCTCGAATATTCGCTCTGCCCCTGAGGAGTGCACGTCGTGGCCTCTCCTCGTACGTGCCTGCGTATTACATAATTGCTTAGACAATAGTACACTGAGATTCGTAAGCTATTTGTATGCTCATGCGTACGTCTTCTAAGAAGTTGCGTACATTTTGTAAATGAATGATCGTTATTTGTGAGCGAATGTTCGCTAATAGCACATAATAACGTATATTTTGTATGCAAATACAACAAATCTATTCGTCGAATACACGAATTTTAGGAAAAGTTCGGCAAATAATTTTTTCAATGATTCGCTCATCTCTAATCCCATTAACGTATGGCGAGGTCTGTCAAGTTTCAGTCAGGGTTCCAATACTTCCAGTAGGACTGTAAAATAGTGATACTGATCATGTTATCCTTGGCTTTGAAAAGCAGAGGAATTCATCTAATTATATTATAGGTCTTTAAAAAAATGCATTCAATTATTAGAGGTCCAGTGCTATAAACATAAGCAATAGTCCAAGCTAAAATCCCTCAATTTGATCTTAGATAACTAGAAAGGACAAAGCTGTCACAAAAAAGAAATTCATTGTCAAAAGCATCCTACACAGACACAGCAGCATGAAGAAGCATTATAAGTCTACATCAGCTTTTCAGTGTTCAGTTTTTTTATCCTCAGCTTGTTGATCGCCCTGGCAGCTACTTCAATAACTTCTGACGTATTGCCACTGATCTGTTATTGGAAAGAATCGTTCACTAATCTTTACTTTAAAGAATCCTCACACTGTTTCCTTCAAGATTTTCACACTCTTTTCACATTTGATTGCATGACCTCTGGCTATGTTATGACATGTTAAACTGTTACCTGCCGTTCAATATCAAAAATAGGAAATGCGGGAAGTATAATGCAGTACATTCATTATGTTACCTCAACATCTAAGTCTAGAACACAGAGAAGAGAAATCAATGCACAACAGTGTGATTTCTACTGAAGTTAAGAAATATAAAAACAAGACAACAATGTGTCTAGGCTAAATATTAATATTAATAATAATAATAATAATAATAATAATAATATCATCACTTATTCATATAGTGCTACAATATCATATGTAGAGTGTTGAATTAGTGGACATTATGTATCTTAGACTCCACAAATTCTTACTGATGTAATATTTTGATGTTAAACAATGGAATAATGTAAGGGATACTTTTTGTTGGTGAACTGTAGTCTCTATTTTTGTTTTAACAAGAGGCACAAATATGTGTTGGTTACAGTCACTTTAAGTGGTACAGAGCACTAAGTGGTTACACACACACACTTGGTAGAAGAATAACCCTTAATGTCATGGACCTCCACCTTTAACTCAGAATTGAAATTAGCTGTCTCTTTATGCCGGCCCAGAGAACAGTATGCTAAACCATTAGTTCCCCAATAGGTCAGGGTAGAGATGAGCAATTCTCTCAAAACATATATTTAAGCACAAAGTGGGTCTCTTTAAACCCAGTGTAATTTTGTTTTAAGTAGGATTTTCTTTAGGCTACTTTTACACGTTGTGTTTTGCGGTTCGCAAATTTCGGATCCGCAAAAAAATGGATGACGTTTGTATGGCATCCGTTTTTTTTGCGGATCCACTGTAACAATGCCTATCCTTGTCCACAAAACGGTCAAGAATAGGACATGTTCTCTATTTTTTTGCGAGCTATGGAACGGTCATACGGATGCGGACAGCACACAGTGTGCTGTCAGTATTTTTTGCGGACCCATAGAAATGAATGGGTCCGCATTTTATCAGCAAAAAATGCGGATCAGAGCCCGCAAAAAATACTTCCTTGTGAAAGAGGCCTTAGCTTCTATGTTGTCCATGTTGCTGAATACAAATAATTAATACAGAACAGCTTCATGAGTTTGCATTTTTATATTTGTCCCCAGAAAATGACCTATTGTGTTTATGTTAAAAACATTTTTAGCATTTTTTAAAATTTTCCATGTTAAAATCTATATTAATTTTTGTCCTATAAGATGCACTTTTTTTCCCTCAAAAGTGAGGGGAAAATATTAGTATTTATTATGCGGTGAATACTGATGAGCGCTTCCATTATTGCAGTGCTGAATAGTAGAACTGGGGGGCCATGAATACAGAGTTACTTGTGCTGACAGTACTCACCGCTCCCTGGTCTTCATTGGCCGGCAACGTGCTGTGCTGAGAGGTGCACATGAATGAGGACATAGGCATTGGGTCATAGCACGACAGGAAGAGCGCTGGATCTCAAGAGTGGTGGCGGTGGAGGTGAGTTGATTTATTTATTTTTTTCTCTGATCTGAGGTCTAACACTGGGGGACGGATCTGAGGTCTGATTGGGAGTCTGAACTGGGGTCTAATTAACACTGTGGGTCTGATCTCAGGTCTGATTAACATTGGGAGTCTGATCTGAAGTCTAATTCACATTGGAGGTCTGATCTGAGGTCTTATTAACACTGGGGGTCTGTTTGGGGCTCTGAGCTGAGGTCAAAATAACATTGGGGGTCTGAGCTTAAGATTTACTAAAATAGGGGTCTGATTAGGGGTCTGGTCTGAGATTTGATTCAAATTGGGGGCCGGATATGAGGTCTAAAATCAGCCGGACGTGTGTGAAAATCCTCCTGAAACCAGGCTTGGTCCATTTTGAAAAAGTGACTTAAGTGTGATCACAGCATCTAAAAGCTCAAAAACCAAGAAGCTCGCACTTTCGGGTGTCAATGAGGATGCCAGTAACTGAATTCAATACGCTGGGTCTCTCTGAAGAGACCCAAGGTATTGAAGCTGCAATTCTTATTTTGGCCAACAGGTGGCAGGCCAACCTTAGAAATGAGCAAATCTCCTCTCATCATGGATCTGTAAGAACCATGATGGTTCAGAATTAAAAAAAAAAAGTCACACGGACCCCAAAATGGTAACAATAAAAACTACAGATTGTCCCACAAAAAATGAGTAAACAGACAACTAAGGCGTGACACTCAGTTTCAACTTAACACACAGTTATATTGTTGCCACACCATGGGTATTGCTGCAGTACTCACGTATATATGCTGCTTACTTAAAGGGAACCTGTCACCTCCTTTTCTGAAAATGAGCTGTTAACAGTACCTTAAAGTAGAGCCGAGTGTGATCCTAATGCTGTTGTTGAAACTGAGAACTGCCGGATGAAAACGCTGAAAACTGAACTTTTAATCTTGCTGCGCGGGCTTTCCGGTGTGGGCTTGAAGTCAAGGGGGCAGCGGCCTCCTTGCTTCAAGTCAAGAAAGCCACTCCCCACTTGCGCTTGACTGACAGTTAGCCCGGGTGCCGGGGATTGCAGAAATCTCGCGCATACGCTTTGCGCGACTGAGTACTGCGCGATCCCGGCACCCGGGCTAACCCCCGCTGCCCCCTTGACTTCAAGCCCGCGCAGCAAGATTAAAAGTTCAGTTTTCAGCGTTTTTTGATCCGGCAGTTCTCAGTTTCAACAACAGCATTAGGATCACACTTGGCTCTACTTTAAGGTACTGTTAACAGCTCATTTTCAGAAAAGGAGGTGACAGGTTCCCTTTAAACTAAAGGATTCCTCCGAAAAAAAACTTAAATTCCAACCGTGTGGAAATTGAAACTATGCAAACAGACAACTGAGGTGTGACTCTCAATTTCAACTTAAAACACACAGCTTGATTGTTACCACACTGTGGGTATTGCTGCAGTAATCATGTATATATGCTGCCTAATTAAGTTGAGAGACCCCACCCCCCAAAAAAATGAATAAATAAATTGAGACCGCGTGGAAACTGAAAATATGTAAAATATGTAAACGAACAACTGAGGCTTGACGCTCAGTTTCAACAATCAGTCGAACACTTCACAAATCTGGCCTTTATGGAAGAGTGGCAAGAAGAAAGCCATTTCTCAAAGATATCCATAAAAAGTCTTGTTTACAGTTTGCCACAAGCCACCTGGGAGACACACCAAACATGTGGAAGAAGGTGCTCTGGTCAGATGAAACCAAAATCCAACTTTTTGGAAACAATGCAAAACGATATGTTTGGCGTAAAAGCAACACAGCTCATCACCCTGAACACACTATTCCCACTGTCAAACATGGTGGTGGCAGCATCATGGTTTAGGCCTGCTTTTCATCAGCAGGGACAGGGAAGATGGTTACAATTGATGGGAAGATGGATGGAGCCAAATACAGGACCATTCTGGATGAAAACCTGTTGGAGTCTGCAAAAGACCTGAGACTAGGACGGAGATTTATCTTCCAACAAGACAATGATCCCAAACATAAAGCAAAATCTACAATAAAATGGTTAAAAATAAATGTATCCAGGTCTTAGAATGGACAAGTCAAAGTCCAGACCTGAATCCAATTAAGAATATGTGGAAAGAGCTGAAAACTGCTGTTCACAAACGCTCTCCATCCAACCTCAAAGAGCTCGAGCTGTTTTGCAAGGAAGAATGGGCAAGAATTTTAGTCTCTAGATGTGCAAAACTGATAGAGACATACCCCAAGCGACTTGCAGCTGTAATCGCGGCAAAAGGTGGCGCAACAAAGTATTAATGCAAGGGGGCCGAATAATTTTGCACGCCCCACTTTTCAGTTTTATTATTACAAAAAAGTTTAAATGATCCAATAAATTTCGTTCCACTTCACAATTGTGACCCACTTGTTGATTCTTCACCAAAAATTTAAAATGTTATATCTTTTTGTTTGAAATCTTAAATGTGGCAAAAGGTTGAAAAGTTCCAGTGGGGCGAATACTTTCGCAAGGCACTGTATATATTCTAAGGAATCGTACCTTCTTGACCAGTGTACAGAGGCAGGGACACCACAATGTTCATCAGAGTCCTCTTTATTTAGGCTTTCCAACTCAGTACAGCCAATACATCCGGATCACAGCCGGGTGAAACAAACAAAGCAATTGTTAGTGTTACCTCACACTGACTGCTCTTTTCCCCAGACTGAGACACACCTAAGTTCAGCAGCAGGATTAAATAGGAATCCTGGATATGAGCTGTTCCTGTTCCCAGTAAAAGCCAGACCGAACTAGCTGGAACCAGCTATGCTAAATATAAAGGTGTTCACTGACTACCTCAGTGGACACATAATCTACTGGCCTTTACTCCACCAAGGGTGGGCACCTTGGTGGCATGCTCCCGGTGAAACAAAAAATCCTTTTTAGTATGCTTCCATACATGTTTGACAGTCTCTCTGATTAGAGTTTTACTGAATACCTCATTTTAAGCATGAAACATTCTTTTAAACAAGACACCCTATATTTTAAATGAGGTGACGATGTCATGAAGTTCACTGATTCTGTCACTGTCATTTTAAAAGAAAGAAACAACTTGCATGTCTGCCTGGTAGCTTGCTGGTGTTTGTGACATCTGTCAAATTTTTTCAAACGGTCCATTTTTATGAAACACAATAAAACTGTCAAGTAATAAGACCTTGAATAAGGACAACAAAGCCGAATGTGAGTCACAAACATGATTTTTCATGTAGTTCACAACACGTATTAAGTGATCCAATTAAATCATCCAGTATTGTTGGTAACATTGTCAAATTCTATGTATACAGCAGTATAGCAAACTACTGTATATTACCACTACTTTGTGTCAGATGTAAAAAGAATTATCTTTGATGTGAAAAACCAAATGTGACCTCTTTATATTTTACATTTATTAGACGGAAGTAAAGGAAAAAAGCAATCATTCTTATTGTTTATTACTTTATTAATTAACCCTTTCAGTACCGAGCCACTTTTCACCTTAAATCCCAGGCCGATTTTTGCAAATCTGACATGTGTCACTTTATGTGGTAATAACTTTAGAACGGTTTTAATTCTGACACATTGTACTTCATGACAGTCATAAATTTGAGTCAATATATTTCACTCTTATTTATGAAAAAATCCCAAATTTACCAAAAATTTTGAAAAATCAGCACATTTCCAAATTTCTCTACTTTTAAAATACATAGTGATACCTCCAAAAATAGTTATTACTTAACATGGGGAATGTCTACTTTATGTTGCCATCTTTTTGTAAATGTCATTTTATTTTTTTAGGAAGTTAGAGGGCTTAGAAGTTTAGAAGCAATTTTTCAAATTTTCAACAATTTCTCAAACCATATTTTTGAGCACCAATTCAGTTATAAAGTGATTTTGTGAGTCTTACTTAATGGAAACCCCCATAAATGACCCCATTTTAGAAACTACACCCCTCAAGTTATGAAAAACTGATGTTACAAACTTTATTAACCCTTGAGGTGTTCCACAAGAATTAAAGAAAAATGGAAAGGAAAATTTCAAAATTTCACTTTTTTGGTAGATTATTCATGTTAATAATTTTTTTTCTTGCAACACAGTAAGGGTTAACAGCAAACTAAACCTCAATATACATTGCTCTGATTCTGCAGTTTACAGAAATACCCCATATGTGGTGGTAAACGTCTCTATGGGTTTGTGGCAGTGGTCAGAAGGAAAGGAGCTCCATATGGATTTTGGGGGCAGATTTTGCTAGAATAGTTTTAGGCACTATTTTTTAATTGAGAGACCCTGACGTACCCCTACAGTGGAAACCCTCAAAGACTGACCCCATTTTGGAAACGACACCCTTCAACGAATATATTAA
>ONZH01023049.1:0-47620 GCA_900303285.1 Rhinella marina | reverse complement strand
GGCCCAAGAGGTGAGCCATAATAAAAATTTTTGTAGGCCCAAGAGGTGAGACCCTCTTAAAAAATTGTTTGTAGGCCCAAGAGGTGAGACCTCTTAAAAATTATGTGGAGGGCCAAAGAGGTGAGACCTCTTAAAAAATTGTTGTAGGCCCAAAGAGGTGAGACCTCTTAACAATTGTATGTAAGGCCCAAGAGGTGAGCCATAATTAAAATTGTATTGTAGGCCCAAGAGGTCGAGACCTCTTTAACAAATGTATTAAGGCCCAGAAGAGGTGGAGCCAGTAATAAAAAATTGTTTGTAGGCCCAAGAGGTGAGACTCTTTAAAATGTTGTAGGCCCCGATGAGGTGAAGCCTTGAGAAAAAATTGTTTGTAGGCCCCAGAAGGGTGAAGAGCTGCTTAAAATTATGTGGTGAGGCCAAAGAGGTGAGGACCTCTTTAAAAATTTGTTTGTAGGCCCCAAGAGGTGAGACCTCTTAACAATTGTATTAAGGCCCAAGAGGTGAGCCATAATAAAAATTGTTTGTAGGCCCAAAAGGTGAAGACCTCTGAAAATTGTTTGTAGGCCCAAGAGGTGAGACCTCTTAAAAATTATGTGGAGGCCAAAGAGGTGAGACCTCTTAAAAATTGTTTGTAGGCCCAAGAGGTGAGCAATGAGAAAAATTGTTTGTAGGCCCAAGAGGTGAGATCTCTTAAAATTATGTGGAGGCCAAAGAGGTGAGACCTCTAAAAATTGTTTGTAGGCCCAAGAGGTGAGCCATAAATATTTTTTATTTTTTTTTACGGAGCAATTCTACGGCGGTAAAGGAGGAGGAGGAGGAGGTGGAGGAGGAAATGGCACTTCATACAGATGGCACTTCACTTTTGGCTGCTTTCCACTGTTGGAGAAGCAAAGTCCGGGTCAATCCACTTGCTGTTCATTTTGATTAGCGTCAGCCTGTCGGCACTGTCGGTTGACAGGCGGCTGCGCTTATCGGTTATAATGCCCCCGGCTGCGCTGAACACCCATTCTGATAGCACGCTGGCGGCAGGGCAGGCAAGCACCTCCAAGGCGTACAGGGACAGTTCCAGCCACGTGTCCAACTTGGAGACCCAGTAAGTGTAGGACGCCGAGGGATCGGGGAGGACAGGGGTACGGTCTGCCAGGTACTCCCGCAACATCCACCGATACTTGTCCCTCCTGCAGATAGCGGGCCCCGCAGTGATGGAAGTTGCACGAGGGGGTGCCATGAACGTGTCCCACACCTTGGAGAGTGTTCCCCTGGTGGCTGTGGGCCTGATCGATGTTGTGGCACTCTGGGAGACCCTCTCCTCTCTGCCGCCAGCGATGGTGGGTGGGAAAATCTCCATCATGTTCTGCACGAGTTCCCTCTGGTATTCCAGCAATCGATTTGTCCTCTCCTCTACCGGAATAAAAGAGGAGACGTTATCTTTATACCGGGGGTCCAGGAGTGCGAAGACCCAGTACAGTTTGTTCTCCACTATCCGGACAACACGTGTGTCCCGGGAAAAGCAGCCCAGCATGAAGTCAGCCATGTGTGCCAGACTCTGAATAGGCATGACGTCACTGCCCCCACCAGAAGGATCACTTGCCATTTCCTCCTCTTCCGCCTCCTCTCCGCCCCATCCGCGCTGAACACAATGGGACGCACACAGCCTGACTGCTACCCTCGCCGCCAGCATCCTCCTCCTCTTCCACAGCCACCTCCACGTCGTCCTCCTCCTCATCCTCCTCCTCCTCCTCCTGCAACTGCCACCGTGAAGCAGACAAAAGTGTGGTCTGACTGTGTAGCTCCATTGCGTCTCCTCCTACCCCCGTCTCCTCTGCGTGCAATGCGTTCTCCCTTATTGCGATGAGCGATTCTTTAAGGACGCATAGGAGCGGGATGGTTACGCTCACTATAGCGTCCTCGCTGCTGACCTTCTTGGTGGACTCCTCAAAGATGCGCAATACATCACATATGTCTGCCATCCATGGCCACTCGTGGTTGGCAAACTGAGGGAGCTGAGTTGGAGGCACGCGTGGATTCATAATCTGGTACTCCATCAATGCTCTCTGCTGCTCACACACCATGGCCAACATGGAATAGGTGGAATTCCAGCGAGTCGGCAGGTCGCACAACAGCCGATGTTCAGGCAAATGGAGGCGTTGCTGGAGTTTTTTTAAGCTAGCAGCAGCTACAGTTGACTTCCGAAAGTGAGCGCACAAGCGCCGCACTTTCACCAGTAGCTCTGCCAGGTTGGGGTAAGTCTTTAGAAATTTTTGGACTACCAGATTAAAAACGTGGGCCAGGCATGGTACGTGATCGAGTTCGGCAAGCTCCAGAGCCGCCACCAGGTTACGGCCGTTATCGCACACGACCATGCCTGGTCCTAGCTGCAGCGGCGACAGCCACATCTCCGTCTGCTGCAATATGGCGTCCCTCACCTCTGGGGCGCTGTGCTTCCTGTCGCCCAAGCTGATGAGCTTAAGCACCGCCTGCTGACGTCTCCCCGCGCCAGTGCTGCAACGCTTCCAGCTAGCGGCTGAGGGCGATGTTAAGGCAGAGGAGGAGGAGGGGGGGGGGGGTGGTAGGTAGGCCGTCTCTGTTTGCGACCCCGTCCCCGCTTCCACTACATTCACCCAGTGTGCCGTCAAAGAGATGTAGCGTCCCTGGCCACAAGCGCTTGTCCACGAGTCGGTGGTCAAGTGGACCTTTGCGCTGACTGCGTACCTCAGGGCCCGCCTGATGTTACGCGACACGTGCTGGTGCAGGGCGGGGACGGCACTCCGGGAAAAGTAGTGGCGGCTGGGGACGGAATAGCGAGGTGCGGCAGCCGCCATCAGGTCACGGAAGGCCTGCGTCTCCACAAGCCTAAACGGCAACATCTCCAGGGCCAGCAGTTTGGAGATGTGGCAGTTTAAGGCTTGGGCTTGGGGGTGACTCGAGGCGTACTTCCGCCTGTGGTCGAACGCCTGCGAGATGGACAGTTGATGGGACGAAGAGTGCGATGAGGCGGGGGAAGGGGAGGCTGAAGGAGAAGGCCCCAAAGTAGCCGAGGCAGAGGCAGATGTGGAGGTGTCCTGGCTGGAGGTCTGGACCGCAGTGGCAGCACACAATAAAGGGGAAGAGGCAGTGGCAGGAAGACCTTGCGCAGGTTGTATTGCGTTTGCTCTCTCCCACTCAGCCCAGTGCTTGACTTCCAAGTGACGCCGCATGCCTGAGGTGGTCAGATTGCTCTTCTCAGAGCCCCTACTCAGTTTTGAGTGGCAGAGTGTGCAAACCGCGCTCAGTTTGTCATCCGCACAAACATTAAAAAATCTCCACACCACAGAAGTACGAGGCCTCGATGGGGGAGCTTCGCGCAACTGCCCGCTGCCGGGAACAGCTTCGGCCCTGCTGGCTGTGGCCTCACTTCTCTGTCTGGACTGTCCTCTGCCTCTGGACTTCCCTCTGCCTGTGGACATCCCTCTGCCTCTGGACATCCCTCTGCCTCTGGACATCCCTCTGCCTCTGGACATCCTCTGCCTCTTGCTGCCTTTTTCGGTGCTGCGCAGACCACCACCTCTCCACTGCTTTCCCCGCTGGACATCACCCCTGGCCAAGTGGGGTCGGTCATTTCGTCATCCACCACCTCCTCTTCCACTTCCTCACTCTGCTCCTCCTCCTGCCCACTGGACATTCCAACAGCCTCCCTTGATGGCAACTGCGTCTCATCATCATCATCGCTCATGATAACAGATGCTGGTTCAGGGTCCACATCAGCAGGAGATGGCGAATACTCAAGTGGTTGGGCATCACTACAAACAAATTCCTCTGGTAGCTCCAGGGATTCTTCCGGCACATCTGAAAAAGGACCGAAAAGAGCTCCTGGGAGGGGTCAATGGTGGGATGACTCTGTTGGCCAGGTGTGGAGGAAGGAGGGTCAGAGTGAGACTGTGTGGATGACTGGCTGGTGGACAACTGTGTGGAAGCGCTATCGGCTATCCATTGCACCACCTGTTCAACCTGCTCAGGCCTCAACAGCGGTGTAACCCGCCCCCTGCTTAACTGTCCCATGAAGGCAGGGATTCTGGATGAGTGGGATCCTGGCTGACCCTCACCAGCACGCATTGTATCCCCACTGGCTTCAACAAGGCCACCAACAGCATTTCCGCGCCCCTGTCCTCGTCCACGTCCGATTCCGCTAGCCCCCTCCGCATTTTATTTTTTTTTTGGTTACAATATTTTGCCTTCACAGCCGTGTACTAACAGTTCAGACGGTGTGTATTAACACCACGTATATACAATTATTTTGCAAGAGAACGCACAGTACAGGTGCCAATGAAAAGGCCTATTTTTTTTATATTTCTTGGTACACAGCCGTGTACTAACAGATCAGACGGTGTGTATTAACACCACGTATATACAATTATTTTGCAAGAGAACGCAAAGTACAGGTGCCAATGAAAAGGCTTTTTTTTTTTATATTTCTAGGTACACAGCCGTGTACTAACAGATCAGACGGTGTGTATGAACACTATGTATATAAAATTATTTTGCAAGAGAACGCACAGTACAGGTGCCAATGAAAAGGCCTATTTTTTTTATATTTCTAGGTACACAGCCGTGTACTAACAGATCAGACGGTGGGTATTAACACCACGTATATAAAATTATTTTGCAAGAGAACGCACAGTACAGGTGCCAATGAAAAGGCCTATTTTTTTATATTTCTAGGTACACAGCCGTGTACTAACAGATCAGACGGTGGGTATTAACACCACGTATATAAAATTATTTTGCAAGAGAACGCACAGTACAGGTGCCAATTAAAAGGCCTATTTTTTTTATATTTCTAGGTACACAGCCGTGTACTAACAGATCAGACGGTGGGTATTAACACCACGTATATACAATTATTTTGCAAGAGAACGCAAAGTACAGGTGCCAATGAAAAGGCTTTTTTTTTAAAAATATTTCTAGGTACACAGCCGTGTACTAACAGATCAGACGGTGTGTATGAACACTACGTATATAAAATTATTTTGCAAGAGAACGCACAGTACAGGTGCCAATGAAAAGGCCTATTTTTTTTATATTTCTAGGTACACAGCCGTGTACTAACAGATCAGACGGTGGGTATTAACACCACGTATATAAAATTATTTTGCAAGAGAACGCACAGTACAGGTGCCAATTAAAAGGCCTATTTTTTTATATTTCTAGGTACACAGCCGTGTACTAACAGATCAGACGGTGGGTATTAACACCACATATATAAAATTATTTTGCAAAAGAACGCACAGTACAGGTGCCAAAGAAAAGGCCTTTTTTTTTATTATTTCTAGGTACACAGCCGTGTACTAACAGATCAGACGGTGTGTATTAACACCACGTATATACAATTATTTTGCAAGAGAACGCAAAGTACTGGTGCCAATGAAAAGGCTTTTTTTTTTTTTATATTTCTAGGTACACAGCCGTGTACTAACAGATCAGATGGTGTGTATGAACACTACGTATATAAAATAATTTTGCAAGAGAACGCACAGTACAGGTGCCAATGAAAAGGCCTATTTTTTTATATTTCTAGGTACACAGCCGTGTACTAACAGTTCAGACGGTGGGTATTAACACCACGTATATACAATTATTTTGCAAGAGAACGCAAAGTACAGGTGCCAATGAAAAGGCTTTTTTTAAAAATATTTCTAGGTACACAGCCGTGTACTAACAGATCAGACGGTGTGTATGAACACTACGTATATAAAATTATTTTGCAAGAGAACGCACAGTACAGGTGCCAATGAAAAGGCCTATTTTTTTTATATTTCTAGGTACACAGCCGTGTACTAACAGATCAGACGGTGGGTATTAACACCACGTATATAAAATTATTTTGCAAGAGAACGCACAGTACAGGTGCCAATTAAAAGGCCTATTTTTTTTTTTTATATTTCTAGGTACACAGCCGTGTACTAACAGATCAGACGGTGGGTATTAACACCACGTATATAAAATTATTTTGCAAGAGAACGCACAGTACAGGTGCCAAAGAAAAGGCCTTTTTTTTATTTCTAGGTACACAGCCTTGTACTAACAGGTCAGACGGTGGGTATTTACACCTGGTATACAAAAAGGGTATTGCAGGCACACAGAACCCAGAACACTAGAGCCAAATAAACTGTATTTAAAAAAAAAATAATTCACAGCCGTATACTGCCAGATCAGATGGTGCATATACACACTAGGTATATATCAGGGTTTTGCAGCCAAAAAGAACGCAGAACAGTAGTGCCAAATATAGTTTTGTATGTAGCAGAGCACCTAATACACCACTAATGACTCTCTCTGTCCCTACTCCAGCAGCTATCCCTGAATACAGCAGCCGTTCTCTGCAGAGTATATATTGTAGTAAAGCTATCACTGTACTGCACTATAGTAGCCCTGATAAGGGCTTTTAATCACGCTCCTGCCTGTCCAACAGCTAAAACCTATCTGTCCCTTCTCCAGCCTCTGTCCCTGACTAAGTTCACGCAGCATATGAGAACGAGCAGGAAGAGCTGAGTTTTTAATATTCGAGGTCACATGGTTTTTCCAGCCAATCCATGTAGACGCCGTTTTCGCGCTGCCAGCTGCATGTTGATTGGTGGAAAAAGAGCGCCAGGGAAGGTGGGAGGGGAAACAAATTTTAAGTGCGCCATCGCCGTTATACTCGATTGAAATCGAGTATGCCGAATAGCGTAGTATTCGATCGAATACCGGCTCGATCGATCACTACTTGCTCATCTTTATTAATTATTTTACACAGTTTAGTGTCATCTTCAAAAATTTATATTTTACTGTGCAAGTCTACTACAAGATCATTAATTAATATATTGAAGAGAATAGGGCCCAATTCTGACCCCTGTGGTACAATGACCCAATCTGAGTGTGTACCATTAATAACCACCCTTTGTTTTCTATCACTGAACCAGTTACTTACCCACACACAGACATTTTTCCCAGTCCAAGCATTCTCATTTTATATACTAACCTTTTATGTGGTACAGTGTCAAATGCTTTGGAGAAGTCCAGATATATGACATTCATTGACTCACCCTGGTCAAGTAATAACTTACCTCCTCAAAGAAACTGATTAAATTAGTTTGACATGACTGATCCCTCCGGAAGCCATGCTGATATGGTGTTATTTGCTTTTTTCGTTGAGATACTCCAAGATAGCATATCTTACAAAATCTTCAAACAGTTTACCCACAACAGATGTTAAACTTACCGGCCTATAGTTTCCCGGCTCTCTTTTTGACCAATTTTTGAATATTGGCACCACATTTGCTATGCGCCAATCCAGTGGAACACTCCCTGTCAGTATAGAGTCCTTAAATATCAGAAATAAGGGTCTGGCTATGACATTACTTAATTCTCTTAGGCTACGGGGGTGTATGCCACCTGGTCGAGGCGATTTTTCTATTTTAATCTTTTTAAGATGCTGCTTTTAATGGAAAAGTTGATTTTATACTCTGCATTTCATCTAATGGTTTATTTTCCTCAGTAAATACAGTACAGAAAAAAAATGAATAGCTTTGCTTTCTCCTCATCGCTGTCTGCAACTCCCCTCTCATCATTCTGTAAAGGGTCGACACTTTCAGATTTAAACTTTTTACCATGTACTGTATATAATTGATGAACATTTTTGGGTTAGTTTTATTCTCTTTGTCAATGAATCTCTATTATCTCCAGTTTTGCTGCTTTTATTTGCCTTTTATATTTTCATTTTTTTTCCTTTTAGTTTTTGAATGCTTCCTTGCTACCCTCCTGTTTTACTGATTTAGGCCTCATTCACACGTCCGTATAATGTGTCTGCATCCTTTCCGCATCCGTTTCCGCAATTGCGGAATGTGGATCCATTCATTTCAATGGGTCCTGAAAAAATGCGGACAGTACACCGTGTGGTGTCCGCATCCGTGTGTCCGTTCTGACTGTCTGAATAAAGAAATCCTCCTGTCCTACTTTTGTCCCGAATTGCGGTCCGTAGCACAATGAAAGTCTATGGATCCGCAAAAAATGCGGAAGACCTGCGGAATGGCATCCGCATGTGATCCGTATTTGCGGATTCCGTTCCAGGAGGGGAGAAAAAAAAGGTACAGATGATATTCATCCTTCTGTTTTTTGCGGATCCACAAAAAATGGATGACTTATGGATACATCCTTTCTGTTTTTTTACGTAAAAAGGAAACGGATGTCCTGGAAAAACGGAGTTTTTGCGGAACAACGGATCTGCAAAAAACTGACCGTTTTCCAGGATGTGCACAAATAAGTTTCTTTTTGTCATTTATTTTCTTCCTCTACATTTCTATTTATCCACATTGTTTTTTCTTGTTCCACATCATTTTATTTACATAAGGTATGTATCTCACAATTAGAGTTTAAGATGATTTTTTTTTTTAAATCTCATTTTGTGGCTTCATTTTTATTTTTGAGGACATGGTCCTAAGTAGTGATGCTAATTTTATGGTCACTATTTCCCAGGTGTCTTCCAACCTGCACATCTGCTGTTCTGTCAGGTCTTTTGGTTAGTTCTAAATCCAGTATGGCTGTCCCTATTTTATTATTGTTTTTGCTTCCATATATTTCTATCCATCACATGTTAATTTCCCTCACTTATATCTTCCTGGAGTGTGGGCTTTAGACAAGACTTTACATAAGGCAAACCCCTCCCCTCTCTGGCTTTTACAATCCTTTCTAAACAGACTGTAACCCTGTATGTTAACCACCCAGTCATAGCTATCATCCAACCATGTCTCAGATATACTCACTATGTCATAGTGAGAATATTTCATAATTCTCCTCAGAAATTACTACTTCCAGTTCACCAGTTTTATTAGTCAAGCTTCTGGCATTACAGTCATGGCCAAAAGTTTTGAGAATGATCCCGGTGGGCTGTTTTTTTCCAGTTCGGAGGGGAGCGTATCTTCACTTTCCCGCTCTTACGTGGGCGTATCGTCATTGTTCCGCCTCGCGCATAATGCGTACATTTCATATGTTTCATACGTATCATAAGTATAGTTAGCGTGTAAAATTGTGCATACGTTTACGAATAATATGAAGCGAATCCAAGGAAATTTGAATTCGCTTCGCAGCTGAAAATTTCCAAGATTCGATACAAATCGACAAATCGCTTCTCTCATCTCTAGAGATGAGCAAACTTGTTAATTATTCAATTTGTCAAACATTTTGCAAAATTCAATTCAGACTCAAATCAATTCTGGACTAATCAAATATGCTCTAATTAGCCTAAAATGTGTTTTTAATACCTCCTAGTCTTCCTATACTTCTATTTTCTTCTAAAAATCCTCAGCAAGTAAACATGAGTCTAGAAGAAGAAAGGGACCTCCACGTATAATATTCAACTGAAACTGAGAGGTGCAATTCTCTATCCATAGCATAAAAAAATAGAACATTCCAAAGAGGATTATACATCTCTCAATTACATATGCTTACTAGCTTCCTTCCTGAAAAGCAAAAAAAAACAAGAACATCACAAGAGATAGTTACCTTGCTTAGCTGACTGGCCTTAGTGAGTACTAGGGATGAGTGAATCAACTTCGGATGAAATTCCTAAGTCGATTCGCAAAAAACTTTGTTCTAATACTATAAGGAGCGGGAGCTCCGTACAGTATTAGAAAGTATTGGCTCCGATGAGCCGAAGTTACTACTCCGCGAAGTCTTGTGAGACCGTATTAGAATAAGACAGTAACAGTGAAACATTTTTTTTGCAAAACAACTTCAGATATTTCATCCAAAGTCAATTCACTCATCCCTCATGAGTACCCTTCGCAGTACTCTTTATCATTAGGGAGGCCAAAAATACACATGAAGAGTATTGTATACCAGGCAACACTGTTCTCACTTAATGGCAAGTATAGATGCAAATTTGGTCAGTGAATGAGAACACAGCACTCTGCACACTGTTGCCTTTGCAGTGGTGAGCAGTGTAATTACAGCTCCTCACTCTCACTCTCACTCTCACTCTCACTCTCACTCTCACTCTCACTCTCACTCTCACTCTCACTCTCACTCTCACTCTCACTCTCACTCTCACTCTCACTCTCACTCTCTCACTTCAATGAGATGGCTCTGCTGATCCGCAGGAGTGCTAGCAGTCGGGCCACTGCCGATCTAATATTGATGACTTATATTGAGGATAGGTCATCAACTTAGGAAGGCCAATCAGCTATGCAGGGCAATTTGTTCTTAAGCCATTCTTTTTCTCTTTTCTATTTGGAAATAGAGTTAGTTTTATGTCTCATTGATGGAAGTGTAATTCTTCAGGAGCTGTTCTAGTCTTATTTTCAGTTGGATATTATATTGGGGTTATCTCTGTAGTTTGTCTACTTTTTAACTTGTGTTAAAATCCAAGTATTTGGGGAGTTTAGGTTGAATTATTAACTGGTAAAATGGATTTGCTCATCCTTAATACTAACAATCCTTAATATTTTGTAATTCATTTCAGGCAATGTAAAGAGATGCCTGCACATCTACAATTCAGCTTTTAAAAGTATTTACCATAAAAAGTTAAGTGTTTTATAAATACAGTATAAAAAGTAGAGATCAGCAAATCATTAAAAATTTTATTCACCGAACATTCGTCGAATTTTTCATAAGATTCGTATATTCGACGAATATATTTGTTGAATTTGCGTACAAAATATACGTTATTATGTGGCGTTTAGTGAACATTTGCGCATTAATAACGAATGTTCAGTTTTAAAAGGTCCGCAAATTCTTTGAACACGTACGCATGAGCGTACAAATTGCGTACGAATCCTCAGTGTACTATTGTCTAGCGATTACGTAATACGCAGGCACGCACGACGAGAGGCCGCGGCGTGCACTCCTCAGAGGCAGAACGAATTTTTGAAAATAGCATCCAGGCGATCCTCATCATTTAGCTCTGCAAAGCTGAAATACATGATCCGGCTGATGGACCGGCAGGATTACGATGGCACACACCGCCACCCGAACCAGCATAAAAAGGAGGTGATCAAGCAGGTGACCTGAGGCTTGTGCCATCGTTTCGACACTGTGCGGACCCCAGGCCAGTTCCAACGGAAATGGTCCGATCTGAAGTTCAAGTGCCGAAAGCGGCTAAATGAGATCCATGCAGAGATATGGCAGGGTGAGTAACAAAATATTTGAAAAGTAAAAACATGTTAAAAAATGAGTGTACTGTATTGTATATATAACAGCAGTGAGTGCCAATAATGAAAAAAGTATGGAAGGACAACGTGGGCGTGCGTAGTGCGCTGAAGTAATTTTGTTTCATGCTAGGCCACGCCTCTAACTCGACCCAAACAAGCGAAGGTATTCTAAGATACGTGCCCCTTCACAGTAATTTGCCTTAGGCTACTTTCACATATGTGGTGGTGATCCAGAGGGTGTTCTGCAGTATTTGTCCTGCCAATTCCAGGCGTTCTTGCCGAATAGCGTCTGGATCAGCACCATCCCCCATTATTGTTAATGGTGCTGGCCGTTCTCCCGTTTGTGTCAGGCAAATGCACTAGTGTGAAAGAAAGTACCCTTAGATATATGCCCCTTCATAGTTAGCGCTTTCTCCTCCTACACACAGACTCAAAGACGTGCTCATGCTGCAGCTAATGTCAGTGGGCAATATCAAAAGTATTCCCACCATACCGTGTTAACGATATTAAGAAATTTATTGCGACAATAACTATATCTATCGCGATAAATACCTATTTAGAAGAAAAAAATGGATATGATATGTCCTCCTCTCACCCAAAATATTGTTACAGTAGTATAGTGTTAGTATTAAAAAGAGTCATCATATAACAATTTTGTACGGATTTATGTTGCAGAGCACCGTGAAAGACGGCATCACCACGGTCACCGTCACCGTCGAGGCCGGTTGGCTTGTTTGGACAACTAGCCTGTACATTCTGCCTTGTAACATACTGTAGGCAGTGAAAATTATATATGAGCTTTTCATGGCTGCCCGGCCAGTAGTAGTTAGGGACTGGGTATATCTTCAGAGACTGCGGTGGAGTATAACAATCTCCGCTAATGTAACTTGTAACAAGAGGCGGAGGTAACAACAGTGTAAACATTTTATTTTTTAATTTAATTTCTTTTTTTTTCCTTTTTTTTAAATATATATATATATATATATATATATATATATATATTATTTATAGGTAACAACAGTGTAAAAATTTTATTTTTTTTATTTAATTTCTTTATATATATATATATATATATATATATATATATATATATATATATATTTTTTTTTTTTTTGGAAGGGGGGAGTAAAGGCTGAGGCTCAAAAACAAATTTAAAGAATACTAAATAGAACTATTAGTAACAGTAACAACAGCTACTCTCCTGCTAAGCGTAGAAAATGGAGGCGGAGGTAGACAACAGTGTTTGGTTTTTAAAAAGGTTTGGTTTGGAGACTTCGGGTTTGCACAGCCCATGACATGACACAAGACGTTTAGCAGTAACGTTATGGGCCGGCTGACAGCAACAGTGGGAAGACACTCAGACTATTCTGGTCTGCAAGACCTGATCTAATCACCAGCCTCAGCAAGAGGAGTATGAAATTCGGATGTAATCCAGCCTTTATTCATTTTTATAAAGGTTTTTTTTAACACTGCCAGGTGATAGTTTTTTCCTTTTGGGTCTCACCCTACCCCTGCCAGGGCACTAAAAAGACTGCAGGTACCCCTGAAGCTGCTCATTGAGGTAGGTGATCTAGGCCTGCTCACTTGGCTGCAGCTGTTGGGAGGCAGAGAAAAATTGCTGTATCATACTAATTAGGCTTAACTGGCTGCTGCTGGTTGTGCCATACAGGGAGCATGCGTGAATTGACCAAGGTTCAGCGCTGCCACTATATTTGTCCCATTGTCACTCACTACCTTGCCCACTTCCAGCTGGCGTGGAGAAGGCCAGTGCACTTTTTGCTGCTTCATGTAATGCAGCAAGCGCTGGCCTGTGTGGCTGCTACTGTTAAGTCTAACACTGCATGGCAGTGTTGCACCTGGCTCTTTGCCCGGTTAACTCTCTGCCCTGACGCTCCAGCAGGTGGACTGCCCGTGGAGGTTGAAGCAAATAGTTGTTGGGTGGTCTGCTGCAATCCTGGCTGGAAAGCGCATCGAGGTGCCAATGGCAATTGGCCCGCTTGCGGGGGGGTTCCTGCCTCGTTGCCACTAAATACATTTTGGAGAAGAAATGTCGGCTGGGGACCTGCCAGCGTGGCTGAGCGCAAGCCATTAGCTCCCTAAAAGCTGGGCAGTCAACCAGCTGGTACGGCAGAGACTGCACAGCCAGCAACTTTGTCAGGTGAGCATTCAGTTTGCGCACTGTCAGATTACTTGTGGCGTACAACTGCTTCCTGGTCACGCACTCGGCAATGGACTGCTGCTGAGACATGCACGCAGAGGGAGAGATGAGTTGTATATACTAGTTACAAACCGGGATGCGGCCTGCCTGACAGAAGCGACCCTGGGAGAAGTAACCAGCTCTTCAGTATTAATGGGCTGCTCTAAATTGACGGCATGACGTCGCTTCAGATGGTTTCACAGAGCAGTGGTCCCGACATTTGTGGCTTTCGGATGGCTCAATTTCTGTTTACACAAATTACACGTGGCCATACTGCTGTCCCCTGGCAGAGTGGTGAAATACTTCCACACACCCGACGTGCGCTCTCCACAGCTGGCCAAGCTTGTAGCCCTTGCACGCTTACACCCTGGTGCCGGCCCCAAGGAAGGACTGGCCTCAGCCCTTTGTTGCTGCCACTACTACTACCACCCTCTTTCTCGGAGATCAAACCCTCCTCTCCAGCCCGATCCGCCTCCCAGGTCCTCCGGTCTAACACATCAGATTCATCATCAGACTCCTCCCCACTACTTTTTTCGGGCTGCAAATTAGGCTGTTCCCCACCAACCTCCAATTCCGGGCAGTCCAAACTCTGACTGCCCTCTAAGAAATCCTCAGGGAGACTGTCCTCTATAACCGCTGGATTATGCAGTGGGGTTTGTGTCACGCTCGGGTGTGGGGGGAAAAGCCACACCGAGCGTATGAGGGATGGGAACAGACAAAACCAGGGAACTGGTCACCTCCTGCAGGGGACCCTAAGACTAGGCCCTAGCTGGCTACCAGTATGAACTAACCCGGGTGGTAGGAAAGCTCATACACAGGAACCTAATCTGAGTAAACCCTAGAACACCCTGCAGTCTAATGACACAAGAGAGTAACCCGTTCCTCCAAGCGAAAGGAGGAACAGGAGACTCAAACAGGAATAACCAAAGGAAGGGAAAACACTTAACTTTAAGTAGAACTCAGCAACAGGATCTCAGCCGAGATCCACACCACTCTCAACCAGGGATGTAGCAGATATAAACCGCAAGGGATACTGGGAGAGGAAGAGGTAAGTAGGAGACAGCTAATTGCCCAGCGGCAACAGCTGAGGGAAAGGGGTGTGGTGAACAGCACCCAAACCACAGGGAATAGCCTGTCAAACCTGTCACTTAGAAAGCCGCGCAGAACGTCTGATTCCAGACGCAAGACCACTCGTGACAGTTTGGTGGCCTTTTATTTTATAAATTGCAGAAGGGACACCACTATGAGGGAGCACTGAAGCCCGCGAGGTGGCACAAAATGACGGGCTTTGCTGGTGTGGAATGGTGGAGCAGGACGAGTCTGACCCCTGGCTACATATGGATACTGTATCAGCAGATGACAGCAGATCATTCGGCTGAGACTGAGATGAGCGTGCCATCCACTCCACTACCTCAGCCACTTTCTCCTCCACTACAATTTTGCACCTTGATGGGTTAGCCTGGTGGAACACCGGCCAAGTATTGCGAGTACTACAAGTAGAAGCTCCAGCTATAGGTTCTTGGGCACTGCTGCCCTGTGCCACCTTCTCCCTTTTTTTTTAGAGCTCGAGGTCTGGCTTGAACTGGACCACTTTTGCATATACATTCCAGAAATTTTTCACTGCACTCTGTGTCCCTTCAGCTGGTCTTTGTCTTTGTGCCTGTCTCTCTCCCTGCCTGATTAATTACTAGCCCTGCAGTATCCCTGAAGTGTAATATGGATTCTCTAAACAATTACACCTCAATTTCAACAACACAGGTCTCAGTGTATCAGAACTTCACACACAGTGCTTCTGCTCATCTCAGCAGTCGCAGCAGAAGTGATGCATCACTGGCTTACCGAGCCTGAGCCAATCAGAGCAAGCCCTGCCCACTAGGTCAGGTGACTGCTTTCTTCCCGGGCTTTTGCGCACAAATAACAAACTAACAGTAAAAGTTCACTAATTACTTGAATTCGTAAAAACTAATGTACAATTTATCGGACAAGTACGTAGCGAATGCATAGAAAGCCTTAGGAACATTTTCGAATCTTAACGGAGCAAATCACCTAATATTCGGATTCGCTTCACAGCTGAAAACTTCCAAGATTCAATATGAATCAACGAATCGAGGAATAGATTCGCTCATCTCTAATAAAAGGCTAAAAAAATAAAAGCTAAACCAACTTCAATACTGCAACTAGCTCCTTCCAGACAAAATAACTTTATCAGAGCAAAGCAGTTAGAATCAATGTTTCTATTTGAGAGGTCTTGTGGGAACTCTGGGTAAGTATCCTTTTTATCAGAATAGCTAATTTGAACAGACATACTAGTTACAATTAGACATACTAATTTGCATATCTATCTATCTATCTATCTATCTATCTATCTATCTATCTATCTATCTATCTATCTATCTATTCTTCAAGTTATCTATCTATCTATCTATCTATCTATCTATCTATCTATCTATCTATCTATCTATCTATCTATCTATCTATCTATCTTTGTTTCTACTTCCCAGAAACCAAGAGGAGCATTGCCTAGCTTGCAATAGTGATTATATATCAAGTAGTCTCCATAATAGAAATAGTACCCAGCTAGAGGCCCCACCAAGGCCTCTCAACTAACAAAAGAAAAACAAAAAAAACTAACAAAAAAACAACTGATGTTCTCTTTTTACTTTTGGTAAAGGGCATTTGTTCTGAATAAGCTGTTAATGGGTTTGAGGCTAGCTTAGCTATTGTTCTAATTATGATATCAAGTCTGTTTATAACTTATAAATTATAAGTCCCATCAATGATTAGAAAGCTATGCTGTAGTTACAATGTGCTCAGTTTTTTTTAACCTTTTCAGAAATATGATTTTTTTTTTATCATTTGTGTATTTCTCTTGAGTTGCCTGAAATGAATTGCAAACTATTTGTTTTGTTAAAGTCCAATTTTTAGGGGGAAAATACAGGATGAATTCCCAATTGATAGAATTTGGAAAAAATTTAGATACTAGAGTTTACCAAAACTCTAGTATGTATACACACCTCCTTCATAGATCAACTTTCCCTTTTTTCCCACTCTTTTTGGTGGTGGTCTCAAACTCTTCACTCAATTCTTATATATACTAAGAACTTTTTTTCAATTGTATTGCTTTTGTCCAAGCATAATGCATCTCGTTTCAAAAAGGAAAACTGTCTTATACTGGAATCCAGCTCTTTCAGGGTAACTATTCTTTTACAGAGCTGAGCAAAGAAAGTGTGCTTAGCTGCCTGAGAAGCTTTTATTTTTTTCTTGCAGAGGGTTTTGAGTATGCTTGTAGAGTATTGTAAGCCAGTAAATGTTCATCTGTGTTTCTGTGAACATTATATGACAATAAGCACATCTTACCTCTGCTGACATCAGGTAGGCTTAGAAAAGCTAATTTGAATATTTTTCTCAGAAACCCAGAGGGGTTATTGCTTGGTCTACAGTACTCTGCACACATACTATGCATACTCATTAATAAGAACACATAACTTTTCAATGGATTTCAATGGCTTTTGTCACTATGCCATGTGCTATTAGAGTCAAGTTTAGCTGGATACATCTGTATAACATTGTTTGCTTTTGGAAAGAAGTTGCATTACATTTTTGTTATCATTGAGGAATTTCTCTTTTTTTAGCCAGTTTCTATTCACCATTTGTAGTTGAAAATCTCTCAGTGTGTTATTGTTACTGAACACTTACATTGCTGAAAGATAAGCGCTGGATAGGGTACAGCAGCAGCATACGCATTTCAAATCATTAACTCCTTCAACCCTGGGCCTGTTTTAACCTTCCTGCCCAGGCCATTTTTTGCAAATCTGACATGTGTCACTTTATGTGGTAATAACTTTGGAACACTTTTACTTATCCAGGCCATTCTGAGATTGTTTTCTCGTCACATATTATGCTTCACGACAGTAGTAAATTTGTGGCAAAATATTTTATTTGTATTTATAAAAAAATACCAAATTTACCAAACATTCGGAAAAATTTGCAAATTTCCAAATTTCAATTTCTCTACTATGTTGCCATCATTTTATAAATGTAATTTTACTTTTTTAAAACGTTCTAAGGTTTAGAACTTTAGAAGCCATTTTTCAAATTTTCAACAAAATTTCCAAAACCAATTTCTTAAGCACCAATTCAGATATAAAGTGATTTTGAGGGGCTTACGTAATGGAAACCACCAATTAATTACCCCATTTTAAAAACTACACCATCAAGTTATAAAAAACTGATGTTACAAATTTTGTTAACCCTTGAGGTGTTCCACAAGAATTAAAGGAAAACGGAGGTGAAATTTCAAAGTTTCACTTTTTTGGTAGATTATTCATATTAATAATTTTTTTCTTGCAACACAGCAAGGGTTAACAGTAGAGATGAGCGGGCACTAAAATGCTCAGGTGCTCGTTATTCGAGTCGAACTTTTCCCGATGCTCGGGTGCTCGTTTCGAATAACGAACCCCATTGAAGTTAAAGGGAGACTCGAGCATTTTTTGCAGGGGACCGGGGCTCTGCCTAGGGAAGGCTGGGTGAAAACCTGGAAACCTCAGAAAATGATGGAAACAGGAAATGGACAGGAAACAGCAGGGGCAGCATGTAGGGATGCCTCTGAGGCTCCCTAATTGCACCATTTTTTCTAAATCTGGCCAATAGTCTGGGGATGACCCCAAGGCAATTTTCAGGGACACGGTAATGGTGACCCTCTTAAAAATGCTGCCTGACAACCTGGCGGTGAACCCCTGATTGTCTGTCTTTCAATAAGATTGCAGTGTAAAGCATGGTGGTGAGCCTCAGTATGACTTTTTAGATGGAGATTGCATGTGGTCACGTACTCCCTGGAACCCCATAGTCACCCCTTCTCTGAACTACCCCAGAACATTCTCTGCCCCAATTCGCAAGACCTTTTGCAGTCTCATTGTGCTGACAGTGGGGATTTACCAGTGTTGTCTGAGGAGGTGGTGGGAGGAGGTGGTGGACAATGGCGAGACACAGGTGTCGGGGGGGTGAGGTAGTTGAAAGTGAAGCAAGTTACAGTGGGGACTCCTTGGGGGACTTTCTCATGATGGGACAGATTCAATTGTTTTTAGAAAGGCTGATGGGCTTCCGTCAGCACTGTGTGTATAGAACCCCATGGCCTTTCATAAAAATAGTCTGGCGATGACCCCAAGGCAATTTTCAGGGACACGGTAATGGTGACCCACTTAAAAATGCTGCCTGACAACCTGGCGGTGAACCCCTGATTTACCAGTGTTGTCTGAGGAGGTGGTGGACAATGGCGAGACACAGGTGTCGGGGGGTGAGGTAGTTGTATGGGAAGCAAGTTACAGTGGGGACTCCATGGGGGGACTTTCCCATGATGGGACAGATTCCCCTTGGGTGGATCAGGCACAGGAACAGATCAATTTTTTTTTGTGTGTGTTTATTTAACTTTTATTTAGCACAAATAACCACAGAGATATTTATTCGTTCTCTTCGCTGCGCAGTCTGGTGTTGGGGTTCGTCACTTTGATGGCGAGCTGTGCCGCTCTCTCCACAATGGTCTTTCGGTTCTTTGAGGAGACGTTGAGGAGATCAGTGAAATTCAGTGAATGACGACGCAGGACCCCAACTTAAAAATTTAGCATCAACTGGTACAGTAGTAAATTATGAGCTTGATCAAGTGTGGAATGTGTTCTCTGTATTCTTCTCAGTTTATTACCGTATATGGCAACTATCCGGAAAAATAGTTTGAAAAGAGAGAAAAATAGAAAAAAGACGTAAATTGTTTGGAGAGAGGGACTGTAGGTGGACCTCCGGAAAAATTGTTTGGAGAGAGGGCCTGTAGGTGGACCTCCGGAAAAATTGTTTGGAGAGAGGGCCTGTAGGTAGACCTCCGGAAAAATTGTTTGGAGAGAGGGCCTGTAGGTGGACCTCCGGAACAATTGTTTGGAGAGAGAGGGCCTGTAGGTGGACCTCCGTTAAAATTGTTTGGACAGAGGGCCTATAGGTGGACCTCTGGAAAAATTGTTTGAAGAGTGGGCCTGTAGGGGGCCCTCCTGAAAAATTGTGGTAAAAGAGTGCCAGTTGGACCTCTAAAAAATGGCTTTTTTTTGGTCAGCATTAGGCAAAGACGACATGGAGGAGGAGGAGGAGGAGGCGGTGTAGAGAAGAGGAATTGGATACATAAGTAATGTAAATCTTTAGCTGCTTTCCCCCGGAGGAGATTTGAATTCCGGTGAAATCCAGGCTTTGTTCATTTTAATAAGCGTCAGTCTGTCAGCGCTGTCAGTTGACAGGCGTGTACACTTATCGGTGATGGAGCCACCAGCTGCACTGAATACCCACTCTGACAGCACGCTAGCGGCAGGGCAGGCCAGCACCTCCAAGACGTACCGGGCCAGTTCAGGCCACGTGTCCAGCTTTGAAACCCAGTAGTTGTATGGAGCAGAGTGATCGCTACGGACGTTGGTATGGTCAGCTAGGTACTCCCTCACCATCTTTCTGTACAGCTCCCCCCTACTCTGCCTAGACTGGGGACAGGTGATAGTGTCTTGCTGGGGTGACATAAAACTGGAAAAGGCCTTGGAGAGTGTTCCCCTGCCAGTGCTGGACAAGCTGCCTGCTCAACTCCTCTCCCCCGCTACTTGGCCCACAGAACCATGCCCTCTGCCGCTAGCGGCGTCAGATGGGAAGGATTGTTTCAGCTTGTGCACCAGGGCCTGTTGATATCTATTCACTCTCATACTCCTTTCCTCTGCAGGGATAAGAGTGGAAAGGTTCTGCTTGTACCGTGGGTCCAGGAGAGTGAACACCCAGTAATCGGTGTTTGAAAAAATGCTTCTAACGCGAGGGTCACGGGATAGGCAGCCTAACATGAAGACTGCCATGTGCACCAGAGTCCCAACACGTAAGAATTCCCTCTCCTCACTGGCCTGACTCTCCATTTCCTCCTCCTCCTCCTCCTCCAAGTCCTCCTCTTCAGCCCATACACGCTCAAGAGTTAAGGACTGAGCACTGGTACCCTCTACTGTCTCGCCTACATTCTCCTCCTCTTCCTCCTCATCCTCATCCCCCTCCTCCGATACACGCTGAGAAACAGACCGGAGGGTGCTCTGGCTATCAAGTGACGTATCTTCCTCTACCGTCTCTTGTGACAAGCGCAAAGCATCCGACTTCATGCTGAGCAGTGAGTTTTTCAACAGACAAAGCAGCGGGATGGTGAGGCTGATAATGGCGGCATCGCCGCTGACCATCTGTGTTGACTCCTCAAAGTTGCTCAACACCTGGCAGATATCAGACATCCACGTCCACTCCTCATTGTAGACTTGAGGAATCTGACTGACCTGACTACCAGTTCTGGTGGAAGTTGACATCTGGCAGTCTACAATTGCTCTGCGCTGCTGGTAAACTCTGAATAACATGTTTAATGTGGAATTCCATCTCGTGGGCACGTCGCACAACAGTCGGTGAGCGGGCAGTTGTAGGCGGCGCTGCGCTGCCCTGAGAGTGGCAGCATCCATGGTCGATTTGCGGAAATGCGCACAGATGCTGCGCACCTTGGTGAGCAAATCAGACAGATTGGGGTATGTCTTGAGAAACCGCTGAACTATTAGATTGAACACGTGGGCCAGGCATGGCACATGTGTCAGTCTGCCAAGTTGCAGAGCCGCCACCAGGTTACGCCCGTTGTCACACACAACCATGCCTGGCTTGAGGTACAGCGGTGCCAGCCACACATCGGTCTGCGCCGTGATGCCCTTTAACAGCTCTTGGGCGGTGTGCCTTTTGTCACCTAAGCTCAGCAGTTTGAGCACCGCCTGCTGGCGCTTACCCACGGCACTACTGCTGCGCCTAGAGCTACCGACTGAAGGCGCCGTGCCCACGGATGGTAATTTGGAGGAGGAGGTGGAGGAGGAGGAGAGTTCGGAGGAGGAGGCATAGTACGTCTGAGAGACCGTGACCGAGGTAGGCCCCGCAATCCTCGGTGTGGGCAGTACATGAGCGGCCACAGGGTCATTCTCGGTCCCAGCCTCCACCAAGTTAACCCAATGTGCCGTCAGTGAGATATAGTGTCCCTGCCCGGCAGCACTTGTCCACGTGTCCGTGGTTAGGTGGACCTTCTCAGAAACAGAGTTGGTCAGGGCACAGATGATGTTCTGTGACACGTGCTGGTGTAGGGCTGGGACGGCACATCAGGAAAAATAGTGGCGGCTGGGGACCGAATACCAAGGGGCAGCCACCGCCATGAGATTGTGAAAGGCCTCGGTCTCTACCAGCCTATAGGGCAGCATCTCCAGGCTAAGCAATTTGGAGATGTGGACGTTGAGGGCTTGGGCATGTGGGTGGGTGGAACTGTATTTCCTCTTGCGTTTCAGCGTCTGCTGTAAAGACAGCTGAACGCTGCACTGGGACACATTGGTGGACACTGTGGAGGATCGTGGAGGCAAAGGTGTGGTTTTCCGGCGGGAGGCGCTTGTGCCGGGGTCCTGGGCAGGGGGTTGACTAGCAGAGGCAGCGAGTGATGCAGGGGGTTGACTAACAGAGGCAGCGAGTGACACAGGGGAAGGAGCAGTGGTGTGACCCGCAGGAGGTGGTGAACAGCCTTGGTTCCATTGAGTGGGGTGTTTAGCACTCATATGCCTGCGCATGCTGGTGGTGGTTAGGCTAATAGTGGTGGCACCCTTGCTGATCCTGGTGTGGCACAGGTTGCACACCACAGTCCGTCGGTCATCCTCACTTTCTTTAAAGAACCTCCAGACTTGCAAACATCTAGGCCTCGCCACGGGAGCTTCACTACGTGAAACAGTTGCTGCTGATGCACCAGCTCTGCCCCCCTGCTTCTCCCTCTGGCCACACCACTGCCTCTTACAACCTGTTCTGGTGCAGCACTCGCCTCCGCCTCAGTAGCACTGTCTTCACTCGGCATATCAACCCAGCTTGGGTCAGTCACCTCGTCATCCTCCGATTCCTCAGTCTGCTCCCCCCTCGGAATTCCTCCCCTAACAACAACTTCACCACTGTCTGACAACCGTGTCTCCTCATCGTCTGACAACTTTTTACACACTTCTTCCACTAAGTCAACATTTTCATCATCATCATCACCCACAGAATGCGACAGTTGGAAAACTTGGGCATCGGGAAAGAGGTCAGCAGCAACCTGAGAAGTGGTTTGTGACTCTGGGAAGGGTCCAGAAAACAGTTCCTCAGAGAATGCCGGATCGCATTCCAAATTTTCCTGGGAGGGGGCAGACTGGGGGGAAGGAGGTTGAGGTGGAGGAGCCAGAGGAGTGCTCCCTTGGGTAACGTGGGTGGACTGTGTGGAAGACTGACTGGTGTACAAATTACTTGAAGCATTGTCCGCAATCAACGAGATCAGCTGTTCACACTGTTGTGGTTTCAACAGTCCTCTACCACGTGTCCCTGTAAGTTGAGACATGAAGCTAGGGAGTGTAGCTCTGCGGCAATCCACAGCTCCATCATCAGCAGGTACTGTCTCACCCTGCCCAGGACCACGGCCTCTGCCCCCTGCAGTAATTGAATGCCCACGCCCACGCCCTCGTCCTCAACCCTTAGCCCTGGGGTTCAACATTTTCTGTATATAAGTGTATGATTTAAAAAAAATAAAATAAACGGGCCTGGTGTACCCACAAACTTGTTCAGTCTGGTTTAATTAAGTGACGTACAGAAAGTGTCACCTGGACAGAATATACGGATTGGAGCGAGTGTGCTGAACTGTGACACACAGAAAGGTTACACGCAGCTGATTAAAATGGATTTGTATCACTGAGCTAAAACAACAAAAAAAAATATTTTTTTTTTATTTTTTTTTTTAGTTTTTTTTTTTTTGGAACGTGACCTGCAGAAACTATCGTAGAGCTGACTGACACCCTACTGACGGTGGCTATTTAGACTGCGACCCAGACAAATGTCGCACAGAGATTTTTAGGATCAAGCTGTATACGTTATTGGTAGCAAATGACTTGGTTGTATTCTGTGACGTACAGAAAGTGTCACCTGGACAGTATATACGGATTGGAGCGAGTGTGCTGAACTGTGACACACAGAAAGGTTACACGCAGCTGAGTAAAATGGATTTGTATCACTGAGCTAAAACAACTAAAAAACTAATTTTTTTTTTATATTTTTTTTTTTGTTTAGTTTTTTTGGGAACGTGACGTGCAGGAACTATCGGAGACCTAACTCACACCCTGTTAACGGTGGCTATTTAGACTGCGACCCAGACAAATGTCGCACAGAGATTTTTAGGATCAAGCTGTATACATTATTGGTAGCAAATGACTTGGTTGTATTCTGTGACGTACAGAAAGTGTCACCTGGACAGTATATATGGATTGGAGTGAGTGTGCTGAACTGTGACACACAGAATGGTTCCACACTGCTGTGTGCAATGGATTTGTATCACTGAGATATAACATAAAAAAAAGGGGGTTATATATGGCGATAGCTGCACTACTAGTGCCAGACAGCCAGCCAAGCCAGGAGACCAAAAAAAAATGTTTTCTAGCCCTTAGAAGGGCTGTTGGGTTCTTTTTGGGTGATTCCTGCCTAACAGAGAACTAAATGCAGGCCCTAACACTGTCCCTGAAAAGCAGCAGCTCTATCCCTAACGACATCCAGAAGGCATCTGAGTCGAGCACCGCTGCCAGTCACTAGTATATTCCAGGGTCACCTGATCAGGCCAGCCAACCCCTGCTATCGACATGTTAGGGCCCCAGGTGATGCTGGGTGTACCGTAGAGTCTCCTGGCTTGTGATTGGCTGTGTTTATAGGCGCCAAAAAAGCACGATGCGGAAGTTGCCATTTCCTCGAGTATGGCGAGATACTCATCCGAGCAGCGAGCACTTACGAGTACCCTAATACTTGAACGAGCACCAAGCTCGGACGATCATGCTCGCTCATCTCTAATAATAATACAATCATGATTCTGTTACCATAGGCATGTTACTGTACACATACATTGCTCCAAGATATGGTGTATATACACTTCACATCAGTAATATAAACTATAACCCTGTTACTGAAGGCAAATGCATCACAGTTTCTAGTTCAAAAGATGTTTATCATCACTGCAGAAATGTTGAATTTTCTCACTCAAAAATTAGTGAAAGGGTAGTATTACTTTATCAGAGTGTGTACTTTAAACAAGTTGCAATGCAAAAATTGCATTTTTAGGCTTGATAGTTTCGGTCCACGTCCAGTCCTCATTTTTTGCAGTTCAGATGTAGATCCATTTATTTCAACGGGGCCGCAAAAGATTCCGTCATCAGACCATGTGCTGTTCACATCTAGTATGTCCGTTTCGCGGCCCTGCCAAAAAAATAGAACATTTTCTTATCCATTTTGCGGACAAGAATAGGCATTTGATAGTGACTGCGGGACCTGCAGAAGGGAAAATGTGGGATGCACACGGTTGGTATCTGTGTTTTGTAGATATGCAATTTGTGGACCGCAAGAACGGATACAACTTCTCTGCATGATGCCTTGCCATTATAAATTCTCAATAACAGAGTACAGTGTGTTTGTGGAAGGAGAGAGATTTGGGGCATTTAATTGCACCTCTGTCTTTAAATTACAGATAACAAGCTTACCATTTTGCTAGTACCATTTAATAATCTATGTAGTTAACAAATCCATGACTTTTTATTTATAGACCTCATAATAAAATGTCTTGTTCTCCTAGAACCAGAATTGAGGTAGCAGTATCAGCCATCCATCCAGTAGTAAAAGTATTAGTAGGTCTTAGTTCTCCCTGGCTTCTGAAAGATGACACATTGTTATTGAGAACAAAGAGGATGAGATTCTGGACTGAATGGCTCAGCTGGGACTGACACCATGCCTTGGAGCCAGGGGTTGCAGCATTCCTCCTGCTCCTCCACCTTGCAACCCAAGAGATGTCTTTCAGTCGCATCCTCTCTGTCATAGCTGCACCCTTGTAATGGGGCACCTTTTTTTCCTAAGAAGAAGCAACAAAACCCCCACTTACTATGGAAAATAGTCAAGATACATCACCCAATCCAGTGGAAACTGGAAGTGGCCGCCAGTTATCGCAACCAGAGTGTCCTCCTTTTTCCGGTCTCCCTTGTGATAGCCAGGACATAAAGTGTCCTTGTCAGCACAGTACAGTGTGCTTGTCATCATCATTATCACTTACTGCTTCTCCTGCTCAGACTCCAAATCTGCTATTTTGTTGTCATCCATCAATAATAGAATGTGTGGTCAGGAAACAACTCTACACACCTGGCAATCCATTGGTGTGCAGACTTAATTCCCACCTGGCCAAGTTGCTGGTGGTGTAGTCACTGACATACCACTTAGAAGAGTATTCTGCCTATAGGGAGCAGATGGCAGCATTATTTCCCCCCAAATATCCCTGCCTTTTACTCGTATGTGTCAGAAAAAGTGGACAGTTCCTTGCTGTGGCCCACTGGGTTAATATTTTTTATTGCAAGGCTGCACTTGAGAAAAAAGTCCAGGTCCCATAGACACTTCTACATTTGTCTTGTTAGGGATTCCACACCAGCCTCTTGTCCTCCTTTTCTTCCCCCTCCTCTCTATGGACATCCTCCCCACCACAACAGCAGCAGAACAGAATGTATCTCTCCCTCCCCCTCCTATCACATATGAAAAGTCAAGCATTGTCATGCTGTGTTAGGGCTGATTCGCCTGGGCAAGAGTAGTTACATACACAGCTGATCACTTGCTACAGTGCATCAAGTAGCAAACATCCCACTGCTTGTCTCCCTACCAATTTAAACTGGACAAGGTGGCCAGTGACAACCATTGTAGCCACACTGCATTTGGGTAAAATAACACATGCTGCCTGCATGTCCCACGTACTAAACCTAGTCATAAAAGGTTTATTTTTTTAGTAAGTACAGTGGCTTGCAGAAAGTGTTGTCAATATCCAGGAGACTGTCCTTATATTTCAGTCATTTGTATGTGGTAAAGAATACTTTTCTAGAATTGCAGTAGCCAGTTTAGTATCATCGACATGATGAAGAAATTATTCTATGTGCCAAACAAGGCAAATCTACAAATGGAGACCTACAGTACCACATCAATGAACAGGTTCAGTTCTATTTGGACTTTGGCCATTCTGGGCAGATAGGTCTAAAAGGCTGGCCTCAACTGGGTCAGTATGCTCTCGCTATTCACTCTTGCACAGCCTTCAACATTAATAAAGAGAGGGTTATCAGTAAGGAGGTGGGTGTTGTGACATCCAAACGGACCAAGTTATCTTACGTCAGAGTCCAAAACATTACTTTTGCCAAAATGAAGGGGACATGGATCTGCGAGTATTTTCACGCTCCTCCAGCTGAGGCTAAAAAGAATAGATCTGGCCTCACTGTTGGTGCCCCATCTTGCCATTGCCACTGTCTGCCTGTCCATTATTATGTTCTGTACCGTATGGCTGCTACTTTCACCACCATGTCACTGTGTTGTCTTCTTGCTTACCATCATGTTCTGTAACACATGGCTGCTGCTGCCACCATAATCGTGCCACTGTGCTGTGTTCCTGCCTACCAAATAATGCTGCAATCAACAGTATTTGTTTCGCCAAAAGCCAGCATTTATGCTGAAAACCTGCCAAATCCCTGTCAAATCCCATTATTGTCAATGGCGACCTGGCAGTGTCTGGTTATGCTGGATATGGCAACTCTAGTAGAATGTTTCATATACAGTATCATGCTCTCACCCCCTCGCTGCAGGAGACTGGTTCAATCGAAGTTTACCCTTTATGGGTTGAGCTGAGGGGTGTGGCTTTTGAAATCCAGTCCCCTTGAAGACCACTTTTCAAAACAATCTTAGGTGCTCATCTTAAATAGGTTTCACTGTATATTAAAAAAAAGTGTGATCTCACACTGGTGCAGCTCACTAAAATTACTACAACAGATACTGTAGGTAGGAAAAAAAATCTCCATTGTGCTGGTCATGTAACACAGATACTGTATAAAGAATATTTCTCATATTTGGTTTGGCTGTGAGAAGATCAAACCACACTGCAACACAACCGAAAAAATAAGCGATTTATGACTAATATTCTCCTGCTCCCAGAACTAATTCTTCTAAACTTAGATACATTACATAAGATACTAGACTATAATTCTTCTATTCCACACCTGACCAAGGCAGTAAAGATTTTAATTTCCAAATAATGGAAATAAAATACTCAAATAAAGAATGGTTAAAGTAAACTATATAACTGTACAATAACAATATAACTCTCTTTAAGAAAATGAAGTTGATACTTATTCAAAAGTACAACTACTTTCTGAAAAATGGACAACGCTGAGTCTAGTGAATTGATAAAGCCCTGTCCTCATGATCTGTTATCATCCAATTTGACTGTATGATAAACATATCACTGTTCCTATGTAGACTATATTAATGGATAATGGTTTTAAAGGGAGTCTGTTACCAAGAAATTCACTGTTAAACCAGGAACAGTGCCTTGTGGGCTAGCTCACCTAAATATATTGATACTTTTCACTTCTGTGATCTGTTGTTTCATTTTGGAGAAAAAGTTACGTGCATTGAGGACAGGCCTAAGCCACCCTGTGCGCTAGTGATGAGTGAAGCAAGCTTCAGATCCTAGATCCGAAGTTTCTCTGCTCCAAACTTTGTTTTAATGCTGTATGGAGATCCGTCTCCTTACAGCATTAAAATGTATGGACTCCAGTGAGACAAATATGTTATCACTGAAGTCTCACGAGAATTCGGTAATTAACTTCAGCATTTGATTTCTAAACTTGCCATTTTAAAAGCCATTTTAAAACAGATATCCAAAGTCGGCTTCAGTACCAATTCGTTCTTCAAAGCCAAGTTTTCAAGTTCAAAATCCAACCCCAAAGTTATTCACCAAATTCCTGTGAGAGTTCGGTGATTGAGGGGATTGAGTTGAAATCAAAGATAAAAATGAGAAGTGATTTATTTTTTAGCACAGTAATTAGAGATGAATGAAGTTTACAAAACATTGATTTGGCTGCTTCGTTAAATTTCACAAAGAAATTTGCTTTGTGACAAATTACTTTGTCATGAAATGCATTTTTTTGTAAATAGCAGGTGCAATGACGAGGAACAGCAATTGCACCACCCCCTTCATTGAACCCCTCAGATACCGTGATCATTGCTGATCTTATCCATTGGCATGGCCATCTTGATTGAAGATCCCAAGCAAAATCTCACTTGGTGCCTGATCATGCTGGCCAGTGTGGTGACGTTATATGTCACTGTGCACAATATTTTCCGCGGGATCTTCAATCAAGATGGCCACTGTGGCCTCTTTGCGCTCAAATGGATGAGGTGAGTATGATTTTTTTTTACCGCTATTTCTGACAAAATTGATTTGTTACCACAAAGCAGGAGCAAATTCAGCTTTGTGGTGAATCGAATTTTCCATGAAATTTGTATCAAAACAAATACAAATATTTGGAAAAAAACAGTTTTACCCTTATGTATGCACACTTTAAACGATGTACATACATTTTAGAGTGCCACATAATAGTAAAACATATTATTATCGTGATACATTTAACTTTTTACATCAGTACCTTCTAGAATATTCTTCATAGTTAAGACACTTATCCTTAGATTTGTTTTTTGTACTTTTACTGTACTCACCTGAGAACTTTGTTTGGGAGTCCTGTGGTTTGTGTTGTAAAATAGTGCAGGGCAAAGACTAAATGAAGAGAGTACAACTGGAAAGTAGCCACTGTGATTGACAGAGCTGTCATTAAGGACTAATGGTTTTTTAATAAAGGTGGAATATTGTAGTTACACGGAGACAAAGACGTGATTGGCAGGAACAATTGTACCTTTCACTGATATTCCACAGCTCTAAAGTACAGGGGCAGGGAAAAGCATTTCTATTCACGTTGAAATCCTTCACATTTATTTTCCTGTCACTGCTCACATTTTATTATATTATTGTGAACGTATTGTATTATAAAATAGAAATGTATACTTTTAGCCACTTTGCAACTTCATAATCTGAAATGTTGTGACAAATACAGCAACTCTTTGAAAGTAGCTTTTTCTTTTTGCTATAAATTGCTTAGTATCATCTTTAGCATTAAAGGGCAGCTGCAATCAGATATTAAAGTTCCTCCATCTAGTCACATCTATGCTAACAAAAAAGGTAAGTATTAATGATAGTACCCTCACCCCAACCATTGGAAAGTAACCATGGAATCATGTGAAAACAGTGACAGCTCTAGGCACAATCATTATTAGTCATTCAATACAGAAGCACACAGAAACAGTCCTGTTCCCCTCCAATAGTCCTATTCAGGTGTACCCCGACAAGAAATTGATCCAATTCAGATATTTTAATGAAGAAAGTAGTGACATAATAAGAAAACGCTGTGATAATGTAATGCCCCGAAACAAGAGTGATTTGGAGTCTGGATGTTTGTGGACATTTGTCCTATTGGTGCTATGCAAGTCCATCAACTTATTACTTTGGTGCACTTTGATGGGTTAATTTGCCCTGTGACTTATGCTGTAGTTTGCACTTATATTGTTTTATACTGCTAATTTACATTTTATATGCTATACCCTGTACATTTGCACCTATTGTATTGTATTTGCACTGCATTATGAAAAGGGTTATGCACAGTCAGTTCCCACAAAGAGACTAGGAATTTCCAGTCTGCGTATCAAGAAGCTAGTAATTTTCACTATGCAGAGACTATGCAGAGATTAGTTTGTTTTTTGGGGATGGGGGGAACCAGACATTGTGAACTTTTGACCATCGTATTTAACTCAGTCAAGTGTCTGGTTTATAAAAATAATGAATGTACTTCCCAGAGTTAGTCCACACTATTCCGCGCTGCAGGTCAAACGATGTGGTGGGTTCTGTTCACACCAAAAGTCACATAAAAGTCAAAACTGTTGACCGCGCTGCTGTGTATAGGAGCAATTCCACATATTCAGGATCAAACAAAAAGGAACAGTATAGCCAGAGCAGCGAAATCCGCACACACATATCCTCCTTGTGTCTCTGTTAAATGTTATAAAATGGGGCACCAATAGTGAAAGAACCTTCAATACGGTCCCTTTTCAAGTTATTTATTATACTCACAAACAGGAAGTGTAAAAGCACATCTCAAAATCATAAAAGCAGTCTCAGTCACGTCTCTGCCTCATGCAGTCACCCGACCCAGGTTTCGCCTTAGCTTCATCAGGGGCTCTATTTTCACCAGCTTGTAGGTGTTCTTTTATGCTGCCACCCATTAAAGGGGAAGTAGCTCAGGTCATTGACGTATACTTATTTTAAAATTTATAAAAAATATGCAAAGTTACCAAGTAAAAAAACCCTAAAAATTCACATTAAAACACAACATGCAAAATATATATATATATATATATATATATATATATATATATATATATATATATATATATTTTAAAACCAAAGTATTCACACAAGATAAATGGACTCCAAAATCCTATTCACACAGCGCATTTTCATTGCAGCACCTTTCCTCACATATGCCACAGACCTAGCTTCTATAGATGGTTCTCAAATTCTCATAAGCTAACCAGCCTTACCCTCCACAAAAAAGCTGCACCTAGTTTATTATAGAGGTTTTTTTGTTTTTTTTCCTGTATCACCATTAGTACATAGTTCTTGCAGCCCTTATTTGTATTGCTACTTACATTTTCTGTTTCGCTATATTGTTATCATCACCATAAAGTCCACACATGACTTCGGGATCAATCAAGTTTTTTTCCACAGAATAAAAATAATGACTGTATTGAGGCCTTTAAGAGAGGACTATTAATGGAATTGGACAGACTGGAAGAAAAACCTAGACAGATTTTAGATCAGTTGAGGAGAAAAAAGCTTTGAAAGACCTTGAGACAAACCCCCATATTGTTGTGAAACCCACTGACAAAGATGGGGGGGTCTTGGATAAGGATAAATATGAAAAGTAAATGTTGAGAATATTATCAAACGGGAAGACATACAAGGTTTTGAAAAAATACCCAACATCAGACTACAAAGCTGAAATGGATGTTTTGTTGAAAGAAGGATATAGTCAAGGGGTTTTAGATAAAAAGAATATGAATATTTGAGAGTTAAATTTCCAGTTATCCCTGTTATATACCAGCTTCCAAAAATCCACAAAAGCTTACAGGACCCTACTGGGAGGCCAATTGTGTCAGGGATTAACTCCCTAACTAGCACGCTCACTGAATATATAGACTTTTTCCTTCAGAAATATGTTGTGAAGGCCCCCTTCGAGAATTTGGGGAGTGCAATTAAAGTTATATCTGAGATAGGTCCTATAGAGAATGACGTATGGCTGGCCACAGCAGACGTCACATCTCTATACACTATTATCCCCAAAGAGCTAGGAATAGAGGCTGTACAACTAGAATTAGAAGATGATTCCTTGATTATGGACAGTCAAAAAAATTCATAGTCAAATGCCTTGACTTCTGTCTTGAGTACAATTATTTTTGGTTTGGGGGTTCATTCTTCCTACAACGAACTGGGACCGCGGTGGGGGTGAAATTCGCCCCCAGTTTCGCCAATATTTTTATGTCTAGGGGGAAAAAAACAATATACAACCAATACTAGGTAAAGTACAAAAAGGAGGTGAACTAACGTTATGGAAACGCTACATAGATGATTGATTTCTACTGTGGCGTGGGAGTCATGAGGGTCTAGAGGAATTTATCTCCAACATAAATAACAACAACTATAATTTACACTTTACTAGTAACATGAGCCAAAATTCTGTAGATTTTTTGGATTTGACTTTATATATTGAGAGCGGAAGACTGAAAACTAGGACATATTTCAAGAAGACAGATATTAATGCGTACATTTAAGTAGACTGTTGTCATCACAGTCCTTGGTTAGAAAATGTCTCGAAAGGGCAATTGCAAAGAATATACTGTAAATGCACAGACCTCCAAACATATAGGGAGCAGAGTAAGTTAATAAAGAACAGGTTTATAGAAAAGGGTTATGATGAGAAAAATCTACAAACAATAAGTGAAGAAGTGGAAAAAACTGGAATAACAAAAGATAGTGAGAAAGTACACAAAGATAGGAATGAGCAGGAATAAAGATAGGAATAAAGTTCTCCTTTCTCACAGACTTCAGTACTAGTGCAGGAACCATTAAAAATGCATTAAGGAAAAACTGGAATACATTGAAAAATGACCCTATTCTAGGATTGGTTATTCCTGAAAAACCAGGTGTAATCTTCAGAAAAGCACCAAATTTGAGGAATCATTTAGTGCACAGTTATATTCCAGTGAAAAATAATATCAAAAGTAAGAGCAAATTTATATGGTGTGGTTTCTGTCCACCGTGTAAGAACCGCAAAAAAAAAGAGAAAAAACCTCACATACAAGAAATAGTGTCGAGAAATAAAAAAGCGTTCAAAATCAATGATGAAATTACATGCCAACACTCAGGGGTGATCTATGTATTGGAGTGCCCTTGTGGCCTCCAATATGTGGGTCGGACCCTGAGGAAATTGAAGACAAGGGTACAAGAACACATAAGGAACATAAGAAAAGTGGTGTAGACGCATAGTGTCTCTGCACATTTTTTGAAAGAACACAAAAAGGACCCAAGAGGTTTACAATTTGCTGGAGTTGAAAAGATTCATTTTAATTGGAGAGGCGAGGATCCAGTGGCTAAAATTAATAAGCGAGAAGTGGAGTGGATCTATCGACTAGATACTCTCCAACCTCAGGGTCTAAATATAGAATTTGACCTTAAGTCCTGCTTGTTGAAATGATATATATTCTGAAGAATGTGTTTATAAATGAGGAGAAAATTCTATGCAGATACCACTTTGGAAGGTGATGTATAGGAAGGAATAAAAAAGTGTAGCGTAAAATTATGCTCTGTGAGTAGAAAAGAAGGTTCCCTAGATATGGATGAAATAAGAAAAAGCAAGGGAATGGACATGAGACTGTATAGGACAAGAAGAATCTGTATTATCTATTGATTAGCGGTTTTTGAATGAAAATTACGGGATATAGATGTGAATGATAGACATAGTAGAAGTTTATTGGCTGGGTGGGTCCACGTGACTAGAGTGTTTTATGAATGAATCCAAAAATAGAAGCCTATTTGCTGCTTACAACCAAGTGGCCATAATGAAAGATAGACCGGCAACTTTAAAATAGCGGAGATACTTGTGATGAATGTTAGTAGTTACTTTACGGTGATGATAACAATATAGCGAAACTGAAAATGTAAGTAGCAATACAAATAAGGGCTGCAACAACTACCCTGTTTCCCCGAAAATAAGACTTAGCCAGGAAAAACTCTGTTTCTTAATTTTCCAAGAAAGGGTTACTTTGTAACAATTAACTCAATTAACTAATAAATGACTGCTTAAAGTTTCTTAAACCCCATTGGTTAAGCTATATTATCTAATTGTGAACCTTAATTAGTTTAAACACACCCCCTTCTTACTATTAACCCTTTTCACATTCTTTTTTTTATAATGTTATTCAAGTACATTTTAATAACTTGTTTTCATATAAACATTTATTTTACTGTGCATTATCGCAATTTAACTTTTTTATGATCATTAATTCACTCTCCATTACTTATATTGTTAGCTTTTATGTTAACATCTACCTAACAAACTTTTTAATAATCATTTTTAGCTATTAACCCTATAACCACTAACTCATTAAAAAAATGTTATTACACAGACAATAACTCAAAGGCTATATGCCAAAAGCCAGGCATGCAAGCACGCAAACAACCTATCCACAAGACAGATTACTTTACAATGGCAACCGAGACTTGCAAGACCAGCCCTCTTCCCAGAAGGACCTGAGAGCCAGTAAGCCTCAAAGTTGCTTGAATTGAGTAGATGGCTTGGGGGACCTGCGTGCCCAGCTTATTATCATTAGGGTGATAAAAATTGTGAACTTTTTTTTGGATGCCAGCTAACTCTTCTGTCACTGCCAAGGGGGGCTACATAAAAATTTACAGTTTTCTAATTGTCCTAACATGATATTCAATAACCTTTTTACATTGTTGTTGTGTAAGCTCATTTGCATAAAATCAGGCTTATGGGAAAGACATGCAAATTAGTGTTTGAGCTGAAAAATAGGCAGATTCTGCAAATTTGCGTGTCTTTTGTAATTGAATAACATTATAAAAAAAGAATGTGAAAGGGTTAATAATAAGAAGGGGCGTGTTTAAACTAATTAAGGTTCACAATTAGATAATATAGCTTAACCAATGGGGTTTAAGGAACTTTAAGCAGTCATTTATTAGTTAATTGAGTTAATTAATGATAGCCGAGAATCATAATAGTGAAGTAGGCAAGGGGTTTGAACACAACACCTTCTCTGATTAGGAAACTAGGAAATCAACAGCTAAGCTTAGACATCCTTCCTTTTAAGGAGGCTGCCTTTATATATCAAAGGACATCCAGTCATTGGCTGGGTAAACTTTTTGGCTATTTACGCTGGCCCTTTAAGTGGCCAGGAGGCCTCTACAGAACACACCCAGGCACAGCCTGCAGAACTAAGGAGGATGCGAGCAAAACAAAGAGGTTCACAGGGGAAGGCAGAGGTAAGTAGCACAGAGGAGAGCAGGGCAATAGCTGGCACGGGCCACCTATGTGACAACAGTCATTTATCAAACAGTCTTGAATATTCCACTAAATTGTAATTTGCTGGTTTGAATTCAGATACATCCAGTTAAGTATTGTCCCACTTCTCATTTATCTGCTATCAGTCTGCATGTCATGTGTTTCAATGTCTTGCTTTCTCCCAATATCTAAACATGCTTCATATACTGCATGTTGCTTTTGTTGCTGGCTGGTTTTCAATGTAGCTCTACTGTAAGTCTGGGGGATATCTGAGCACAAAGAGCCTTTGTTATAACTTTGGAAATGTGACTGCTATAGGTCCAATGTGGACTTCTTTAGGCGTGCAACTACAGATGGTGACAATCGGATGGGAGCACATGCTCTAGGAGGTCAGGGATGTGTGCAAGAGACAAGTGAGGGTAACACAAGTGACTCACAAACATATGTAGATGATGATATAGCCGAGAGGTCATTGTCATCATCAGGGGGCAAGGTTGGCAGAATGCTTGTGAGAAAGCAGAGTGGCAGTGTGCCAGTGAGACAGCAGGGTGGAAGTAGTAAAAGATCCGGAGCAAAACGCAGGAGGGGTACACCATCTGCTACCCACGAGGAACACAGTAGCAGTGAGGAACCTGGGAGCAACACAGTAGCAGTGCACATATTCATAAAAGCAGCAGCAGGCAGGTATCACGCAGTGGTGGAGCGAAAATGCCATACTTAGCAGCGTGGGATTTTTTTTCACCAAGTCACTGGAGGACGCTAGCATGGTGGTATACCAGATATGTAGGCTGAAGGTGAGGCGCGGCCAAGGTGCTAATGTTAGCACAAAAGCCTTGCGTCAACACATAAAGTGTCACTGTTACTGTCATTGCTACTGCTACCCTCCCTACTCTGTCATGGGGCCACTATAGTAACTGTTACTGCCACTGCTTCTGCCACCCTCCTTACTCTGTCATGGGGCCACTAGTTGAATATTGGTGCACTGCACAGTTATGGATACAGCGATAAATTATAGCACAGTTTGTAGTTCAGCAGTCTCCTATGCTCTTCCTGTACTTTCCCTACAATTTAACTTCCAAGCCTTCACACTGAGATTGGGCCATCAAGTGTAAAGAATATGATTAGGCATATTGGCCTGGGTACACCTGATTTATCAAGATTTGTGACAAATTTTTCAGAACTTTGCTCATATCTGCAGCAGACGATTGTCGGGAGATAAGCACTTCTTTCCGGCAATTGATTGCTGTTACATTACATGTACGTAGTACTGAATCATTGTTTGTCTTCAGTAGATCATAATTACACAGCACAATCCTGACAGACAAGGATTTTTAATCCTGGTAAAAGATTCCAATTGATTGATCGCTAAGGGATAAAATACACACTGTGTGAATTCTTGAGATGTCATGGGTACCTTCTTTATCATATTTTGGTAACATATGGATCTTTTTCTCTACTAACCTAATAACGCCCATGACATCTACCACTTGACTTTCTGTCTTACCCTTCCCCCTCATACATAGTTTAAATATTTCTCCACTCGCGCTAGTATTCTCTCCCACAGCACGGCAGATCCCCTTCCATTCAGGTGCAATCCTTCCCTGAAATAAAGTTTGTACCCCAAAGAAAATTCAACCCAAACCATTCTGATCTACACAAAGCTTAAGCCATGCATTTAGCGCCCTAAGCTCCCACTGTATTTCCTTGGTTACGCATGGCACAGGCAGTATTCTGGAGAATACCACCACGGATGTCCTTCCCTTAAGCTTGCAATCTAGTACTTTGAAATTATTTAAAGGACCCCCACCTACCTCGTATTCATGGACCAATGGACAACATGGACCAATGACAACTGGATCATCACAAGACCCTCTGAGTTATTTATCCACCCTTTCCACTGCAAGCCAAACCCTGGCACAAAAAAAGACAGCAAACCTTTTGGTTGAGTCTTAACAGCAAATTATTCAATTCATCGTCCTGATTAAAGAATCCCAACAGAATAGGAAGGATTGGGAACAATATGGTTAGTATCATTCTTTTTGTAGTCAATGGTGATATGGTTTAAAAATAATGGGAGCCTTTTAATGAGACTTGATGCTTCGTTTATCACATGCAGGCTAATCTGACATTTACTTTCAGATTAAATAAAATAAGATTGTTTTATTCCAGTTTTCACCACTGCTTGCAAAGTGTTCAGAGATAATAACAGTTCTTTAAATGATTTTCCAGGAGTCACGAGAGATTTTTCTTAAGCAGATACGTGTCCACTCTTGCATACAGAATATGATTTCTTTTCAGGGCAATTTAATGTGACAATCATTTTTACCTTACATAACGCAGGCACGCTATTTACTCAGAGGAAAATAAGAATTGACAGAATCATTGAATTATTGCTCTGATGATTTTCTAATCTAATCGAAATTTTGAAGGCGATAATGCGTTTTGTTGTGGTCAGAAGTAACGGGCAGAGTTTATTACATTGATTGTTCCTCATATTAAGAATTGTTTTACCAGAAGGCTGCATTTTTAAATGCCATCTTGTAATTGCTTTCTTGTCTAAGGACATGATCAGGGATCATCTAGAAAAAACAACTTAATAATTAAGATCAAAGAAGAATTAATAACTCTACAAGATGTTTTCTTCTTGGTATTTCCATACAACAAGCTTTCAGAAAATGGTGTTCTTGTCAGAACCACATGAAGTAAAATTAAACATTAGAAAAGGAGGGATGAACCCAAAATATAATAAGACTAACATTTTGTCAGCAATAAAACACAGAAACCTAACTGAGCTGTGCAAAACTTCCTTAACCCCTTCTTGACTGGGAGTATTTTGGGCCTTAATGACCAGAGAAAAATTTGACCTCTTGAAAATTTGAATTCTAAGCCTACACGCACAAGACCGTATGTACTTTTTAGTATCTCCAACATATGGATATGGTTTGTGTGCATCTCGCACTTTCTTTGTTCCCTATTATTAAAAAAAAAAGGCTATTGTCTGCAAAACGGACAAGAATAGCACATGGTCAATCCCTTTTGGAACGGCCACATGGATGCAGACAACACATGTATGACACCTGTGTGCTGTAAGCATTTTTTTTGGTTCCATAGAAAATAATGGGTTCATGTGTGATCCATAAAAAAATGCGGATGTGGACCAAAAATACGGTTGTGTGCATGAGGCCTAAATTTGAATTTTTTCTCAGTGTATGTAAATTTTTTTTATCTCTTTTCCTTTAGGACACATGGGACTCTCTTATTCTAAAAAAAAAGTGTGATAAATATGATAAATAAAATTGGATAAAATTATAAAATAATTTATATAAAATAATTGGATAAAGTAAAGTAATAGTGAAAATGGTCAAGAAACAATACGTACAAGTTACACCAGCATTTATAGTACCCGCATACATAAACCTGCACTATTTATTGTGGTTTTGGTTCATTATTTTTGTGGTTTTTTGGTATGGATTTTAATGCAAATTTTCTGTTTACAAAAATAACTCCATTTAAGTCTATGGGGAAACCAGTCTATAGAAGGTGTGGAATCTCAAAACCAATTGGCATGCTGCAGATTTTAGAATCCACAAAATAGGTCCAAAAACCCATTCCCACATGTGTACTAAAATACAGATCAAGTACTGTGCTATGTGATTTTTGTATTATTTCTTTTTTGTATCCATTGTATGTCCATATTTGCATCAGATTTTGCTATTAGTTGTCCATCACCCTGTATTTGTCTAAATTTTTGTTAAATAATTAACAATCAGTTTGCTGTTTTTGTAATATTACTGAAATATGGAATACAAAGTAGAGCAAATACATGTATAAACTATGCAAACCTGGAAAGTGCATATTTAAATTCAGTCCATGGGCTGCAACTGGTACCTTTTCAGGTTCATTTAAAAAAAAATCATGTGCATAAAAAATTGCATATTAAAAAAGCAAATGAAACAATTTAAATGTATTGGCAATATATTGTCAATTAAACAAAATAGAATTAATATACAGTGGCATGTAAAAGTTTGAAGTCAGAATTCACTGTGAACAGTTAAAGAGTCTTTTCCATCTCAGACAATGGGGGCATATTGCACACATACACAGAGAACGGAGCCCCGAAACTTGTTGAGGGTGTACGGCGCATGCACAGCTGCCCTCCATTCATTTCTATGAGGCCGCAAAAAAAAGCTGAGCACTAAAATGAATGGGAGAGGTGGCCACACAAGTGCGGCCCGCTCCCATTCACTGCTAAGGGGAGAGTGCATGGTGGTCGCTGAACTCAGGGAAACCCGAGGTCCTTCGGCCACCAGCTTCCCTGCTCCGTTTTCGGTGTAGGTGCAGGTCCCAGAGGTGGGACCCACACTTATCAGACAATGGGGGCATATCCTAGCCATATGACCCATTGTCTCAGATGGAAATACCACTTTAAGCAAATTGTAGATGAAATGATCTCCAAAAGGAATTAAGTTAAAGATGAAGTTTTCCCTTTTATATTAAGCAAGAAATATGTGTAATTTTTATTTTACATTTTCAAAATAACAAAAAAGGAAAAGAGCACCCTAGCAAAAGGCACCCTGTATGAGCTTCTAGTAGTACCCCCTTTGGCAAGTATCTGTCACTGACATTCCTGTGACAGGTAACAGGAGGTCTGTCAGATTGGCAACACGTGGTATAATCTGACACATTTTCCTTTTTTGTTATTGGTATTTACCACACCCTTTTCCCTCATGTGTTCCTGGTGTGGTAATTGTCCCTCCCCTATTTATTGCTTCTTCTCCCACTATTCCTTGCGGTTTATAGCTTCAGTTGTTGTTGTGGTGAGCAGTAGTTTGGTTCTCAGCTGAGATCCTGGAGACTCCATTTCTTCATTGAAAGATAAGTTTCCTTTTCCCTTCTGTGTGTTTTGTTACTTTTCCTTGTTGTTTTGTTATTAGGCCTAAGGGAGACTCCTGTTTGTCCTTCCTTTTGGAGGAACAGGTAGACTCATTCCTGTCATTAATTCCAGGGTCCTATAGGGTCAGTTCGGTGTTTAGGTTCCTGTGTATGAACTTGCCTACCTTTGAGGCCTGTTAATACTGGTAGATAGACAGGAATCGAGCCAGGGTTTCCTGTAGGAGGTCTCAATCTTCCTTCCTTTCTTTCTAGGCCTAATCTCTTTTACCTCCTACGCTCGGCCTTCCCCCCCCACACACACCTGCGCGTGACATTTGCTGTTTGTATTTGTACAGCCATAGATCCTATTGCAGTATTCGCTGGGCAGCTGCAGGGGCTGTCTTTGGAGGTAGCTGACCTCCGCACGACTGTCACCCAAATTCAGAGACTACAGGCTGTTGGTCCCGGGGGTCGTGGTTGCCAGGCCTGTCTGGAGTCGCTCTCCCAGATAGATTCTCTGGGAGACGTGATAACTTTATTTTGTTCAGGGAGGCCTGCAAATTGTACTTTAGGTTGCGTCCACATTCATCTGGTAATGAGGAACAGAGAGTTGGTGTGGTGATCTCGTTGCTCAAGGGAGATGCACAGTCATGGGCCTTTTCTCTGCCGACCGGATCGCAGTCTCTCCAGTTGGTGGATGAATTTTTCAATGCTTTGGGGCTTATCTATGATGACCTGGATCGCATCTCCCTGGCCGAGACCAAGTTATGTAACCTTCGTCAGGGTGAGCGCTCTGTTGAGATCTATTGCGCTGAGTTTCGGTGGGCTACGGATACCGAATGGAACGATCCGGCTCTCCGTAGTCAGTTTTATGAAGGGTTATCAGAAAGGCTGAAGGACGCTTTGGCCTTTCATGAAACTCCAGTGTCTTTGGAAGCCGCTATGTCTCTTGCTGTACACATGGATAGACGCCTGAGAGAGAGATCTAGGGGCCCCCACTCTCAGGCCCTACTATCACATAGTGTATTGTCTTCCTATGACACTTTGGGTGAAGATACTCCTGGGTTGATGTCTGGGGACAAACTCATGCCGTTAGAGGGCGCTACTCCTGCTTTCACCTTTAAGCATTCTGGTAATAAAAAGGGAGTGTGTTTTTTCTGCTGACAGAAAGGACACTTTATCAACGCATGTCCATGCATTCAGTCTCTAAAAGAGAAAAAAAGAAAGGGGGCGTTAAATTCCCATCTCACTCTTGGAGGAGAAAATGTGCATTTGTCTTCATCCTGTAGTACCTGTTTTCTCCTGACTGCTGAGGTGGCGCTAGAGTCAAAGGTTGTGAGAATTGAGGTGTTTATTGACAGCGGGGCAGAGGCGAAACTGATTAATGCTCAGTTTGTCTGTATGCATGGATTGTCTCCGAGTGCATAGGAGAAGAGGATTTCTGTGTTTGCTATTGATTCTGCGCCTCTTTCTCAAAAGTGTTTGTCTCAGATGGTGTGTGATATCAGATTAAGAGGGTGAATTTCATCAAGAACTTATTTCGTGTTTTTTGTTGGAAGGTCTTCCTGCTCCGATGGTTCTGGGTTTACCGTGGTTAAGCAAACAATCCAACCATCGATTGGCATACTAGACAGATTCTGGATTGGAGTGATTATTGAGTTGACAATTGTCTTAATATATATTTTTGTACGTTAACCACTAAGACACTTCCCACTTTTATATCTAATTTCACTGATGTATTTTCTGAAGGTGGATGTCAGGATTTACCCGCACATCGGGAATACGATTGTCCTATCAATCTCATCCCCGGAGCGAAGTTGCCCAAATCTAGGCTGTATAACCTTTCTGGACCTGAGAGAACGGCCATGAAAGAATATATTGCTGAGAGTTTGGCTAAAGGACACATAAGACCTTCCAAATCTCCAGTGGCAGCTGGGTTTTTCTTTGTAAAGAAAAAGGATGGAACTCTTAGGCCATGTCTGGATTTCCATGAACTCAATTGGATTACTGTCCGTGATCCTTTCCCCCTTCCTTTGATTCCCGATTAGTTTAACCAGATTGTTGATACCAAGGTGTTCTCCAAGTTGGTTTTAAGGGGGGCATGTAATCTGGTCAGGATCAAGGAAGGGGATGAATGGAAGACAGCTTTTAACACTCCTGAGGGCCACTTTGAGAACCTGGTCATGCCTTTTGGGTTGACCAATGCTCCTGCTGTCCTCCAGCATTTTGTTAATGACATTTTTCATCACCTGGTGGGGAGGTTTGCAGTTGTGTATTTGGATGACATACTAACTTATTCTCCAGATATGGTGGCACATCAGGATCACATTAGACAGGTGTTGCAGATCTTAAAAGACAACAAATTGTACGCAAAATTAGAGAAATGTGTTTTTGCTGTACACTAGGTGCAATTCTTAGGATACCTTCTTTCATCTTCAGGTTTTCGAATGGATCCAGAGAAAGTCCGTGCTGTGTTGGACTGGGATCGACCTGAAAATTTGAAGGCTTTAATGCGGTTTTTGGGGTTCACCAACTATTACCGAAAGTTTATTAAGAACTATTCGACAATAGTTAAACCCTTAACTGACATGACTAGGAAAGGGACGGATGTCTCAGTGTGGTCTGATCATGAGCATTGCGAGCCTTTTCCGCTGTGAAGGAGTGCTTCTCTTCTGCCCCTATTTTGGTGCAGCCAGATGTGTCACAACTTTTCATTGTGGAGGTTGACGCATCCGAGGTGGGAGTAGGAGTAGTTTTGTCACAGGTCCGTCACCAGGTAAATGGCGCCCATGTGCCTTTTTCTCAAAAAAACTCTCTGCTGCGGAGATAAATTATGATGTGGAGAGTTACTGGCCATTAAGTTGGCTTTTGAAGAATGGCGTCATTGGTTGGAAGGGGCCATTCACCCAATCACGGTATTCACAGATCACAAAAGCCTGGCTTACCTTGAGTCGGCGAAACAGAGGCAGGCCAGATTGTCTTTGTTCTTCACCAGATTCAATTTCATTGTCACGTATCACCCTGGGATTAAGAATGTCAAGGCGGATGCCTTGTCACGTAGTTTTCCCGGAGGTGGTGATTTTGAAGATCTGAGTCCTATTTTGTCAGAAGAGGTGGTGATATCCACTCTTTACCCTGATCTTGAGGCTAAGGTGTTAGAGGCCCAGGGAGATGCACCGGAGTCTTGCCCCCCTGGGAAATTGTTTGTTCCATCTGAATTGCATCATAAGGTGTTTGAGGAACATCACTGTACGGTGCTTGTGGGACACCCTGGGAGTAAATCCACTGTCAACCTCATCTCTCATAGATTTTGGTGGCCAGGTCTGCATAAGTGTGTTGAGGACTATGTGTCGGCCTGTAGTGTCTGTGCACGTGCTAAGGTGACACATACTCGACCTTCTGGACCCCTACTTCCGTTGCCCATCCTGTCCAGACCATGGACTCATTGTCTATGGACTTTATCACTGATCTGCCTAATTTGTCTGGAAAGACAGTTTTTCTGGTGGTTGTAGATCGGTTTAGTAAAATGGTGCACTTCATTGCATTGCCCGGACGCCCTAATGCTAAAACCCTTACACAAGTGTTTGTTGACAACATTGTGAAACTTCATGGCATTCCCACTGGCGTGGTCTCTGATCGTGGGACTCAGTTTGTGTCCAGATTCTGGAAGGCGTTCTGTACTCGGCTCGGGGTACAACTGTCTTTTTCCTCTGCTTTTCACCCTCAGACGAATGGACAGACAGAGCGTACTAATCAGAGTCTGGAGACTTACTTGAGATGTTTTGTCTCTGAGAATCAGGAGGAGTGGTCCTCGTTTTTGTCTCTGGCGGAGTTTGCCATAAACAATCGTAGACAGGAGTCCACTGGCAAGTTGCCGTTTTTTGGTGCATATGGGTTTTATCCGCAGTTTGGCACTTTTTCTGGTTTAGATACCCTCTGGTAAGTGGAAAGTTCCTTCTTAGAAGTTGGGTCCAAGATTTATTGGTCCATATAAGATCACTGCCATTATTAATCCTGTAGCATTTCGTCTTGAACTTCCTCAGGCCCTAAAAATTCACAATGTATTTCACAGATCTGTGTTAAAGAGATATGTTGAACCTTTGAAGCCATCTCACTTGCCATCCGTGCCTGTCATGGTGGACAGCAGTTTGGAATTCCAGATCGCCAAGGTTATTGACTCTCGAGTTCTTCGTAGAACTCTTCAATATCTTGTTCATTGGAAGGGTTATGGACCATAGGAGAGGATGTGGGTACCGGCATCTGACGTGAATGCCAGTCGTATGGTGAAAGCTTTTAACAGGTTTCATGTGGACAAAGTTGGTCCGGGGTGCCCGGAGGTCACCCGTAGAAGGGGGGAAGTACTGTCACGGACATTCCTGTGACAGGTAACAGGAGGTCTGTCAGATTGGCAACACTTGGTATAATCTGACATGTTTTCCTTTTTTGTTATTGGTATTTACCACACCTTTTTTCCTCAGGTGTTCCTGGTGCGGTAATTGTTCCTCCCCTATTTATTGCTTCTTCTCCCGCTATTCCTTGCGGTTTATAGCTTCAGTTGTTGTTGTGGTGAGCAGTAGTTTGGTTCTCAGCTGAGATCCTGGAGACTCCATTTCTTCATTGAAAGATAAGTTTTCTTTTCCCGTCTGCGTGTTTTGTTACTTTTCCTTGTTGTTTTGTTATTAGGCCTAAGGGAGACTCCTGTTCGTCCTTCCTTTTGGAGGAACAGGTAGACTCATTCCTGTCATTAATTCCAGGGTCCTATAGGGTCAGTTCGGTGTTTAGGTTCCTGTGTATGAACTTGCCTACCTTTGAGGCCTGTTAATACTGGTAGATAGACAGGAATCGAGCCAGGGTTTTCTGTAGGAGGTCTTCATCTTCCTTCCTTAGTTTCTAGGCCTAATCTCCTTTCCCTCCTACGCTTGGTTTGGTCCCCCCCCCACACGCACCTGCACGTGACAGTATCACAGCTTGTAATTTATTTTTGGAGCCAGTCTTTGAATTCTTGTTTGAGGGGTTTTCATCAATTCTTCCTTGAAAAAGTCTTTTAGTTCTGTGTGATTCCTGGTCTGTCTTGCATACACTCCTCTTTTGAGGTCTATCCACAGATTTTCATTGATAATCAGATCAATGGACTGTGAGGGCCCTGGTAAAATATTCAGCCTTGTGAGGTGATTTCAGTTGCAATTTCCTCAATTTGAAATCTGAATAAAGGGAGTCTGTCACCACTATATGACCATACACAGCATGGCTCTGTGGCATACCTACACATGAATGTAATGGTACCTTTGTTATTTTCTTTAGACTTGCAGATGCAGGAAAAACACTGTTTAATTCATATACAAATGAGCACTCCCAAGTGTAGGAGCCCAAGCTGATCTGTTTTCTTTAATGGTTACTCCTCCTCAGCCTCTGCCTTTGCCCGCCCTCCTATGTCCTTGTGTCATACAAGGAGGGAAAAGGCTGAGGCTGGGGAGCAGTAACCATGAAAGAAGGCAGATCAGCCTGGACTCTTACACACTGAACGCTGCCCCTAAGTAATAGACAAAAGTAATTTTTCTTTTTATGGAGTGGGGGGGACTCATGATGTTTCCGGCGAAAGACAGAACATGCAAAATATCAATAGATTTTTATAAAAGCAAATCTTATTTTTTATAATTTTTTCTTAATTTTCCTAAACTTCTCTGTCTCCCACTCCTCCTCATCTTTTCTTTCTTGTCCTTTACATGTCTCTTACTTCCTCTACATAATTTCCTATCTGCTTTTCCTCCTCCTCTTTGTCTTGCTCTTTTTCCCATTCTTCTTCCTCTCCTACCAAATCCAATTACTTGTGGCACAATGTCATTCATACAGTGCTGTGAGTAGGGTTCCCACCCCGTGTTGGACTCGGGTGCCTAGGGCCCACCAGTAAAATTTATTTTGGTGGCCCACCGTACAGATAAATTCAAGTTACCAGCTCACACAGCAGCAAGATGATACCAGATGATTGAATATGGGGGTCCCTAGAGCAACTTTGAGAAGGTAGGCCCTGGGAAAAAGAGGATACTGGCTAGCTTTCCTCTATATCTAAAAGTCATCACTTCTAACATGGGTGAATAAATCACGTTTATTACCTTTTTTAAGTGAGTGTGATGCCTGACTTTTCTTTTCCTAGAAGTTATCTCATCTATCTGATTGTGTCTACAATAATAATAAACTGTGGCGTTTTTTTAAATAATCTATGAAGTTTTTATATGAACATCAGATGGTTGAGGTGCTGTACAGTGAATATATGTATGTAGTGCAGTAAGTCTACTGTGTTATATGCCACTTGTGCAGGGGGTGGGAGACTAGGAGCCCACTGGGAGATTCACCTGTACCCCCATGGGCCAGTCCGACTTTGTTCCCACCCCATTCATATGGAAACTGAAAAGATCCTGCATTCAAGCTTGTTTATGTTGTGGTTAAAGGTACTTTTATTAAAGGTCAGATATATACATACATGATTTCGGTCAATGTGATCTTATTCAAAATATTGCCATATAAACAGGGAGAAAACCAATCGTACGTACGAGCACTAGGAAGTGTGCATCAAGACTCTTTAATGCGGTAGAGTCTTGACACACTTTTCCAAACACTCGTACTACTACTTTTCTCCCATTTTATGCGGCAATAGTTTAGAAAAGGTCAAATTGATCCAAATGTAACATGCATGTAGCCATTCTTCAATAAAAGCACCTTTACTCTCATTGTAAACAAGCTTGAGTGTATGAGTTTTCTCTGTTTCTTAATCTCCATCCTATTTTCACTGTTTTTCCTCCTCTTCTTCCTTTCCCCTCTTTTCCTCGGATTCATTTTCCACCCCTTTTTCTTCCCATTCTTTTTCCTCAGACTCTATTATCTTCTCCCCATCTCTGTTTTTGTGCTGCTCTTGGTATATTTAGTCAGTAATATATCTAAAGAATACCATTTATATTTACAAGGAAATGTTTCAAATCCATTTTTATCTTCTAGACCACTTAATTAAAAATAAAAAAGATGATCAAAGCTTCCAAGATGTGACAGGGATCAGCGCGACAATTCAGAAAACACATTATTTGCTTTTACCTATTTCTTTCTTTAGCAGAGATGAAAAATTATTTACCTGTAGTTTTAATATATTTGCTTTTAATCCCATTTGTTAAATTCACTTTTAAGTATGACAGTCTCAGAAGTTGAAATATAGAAATTAATGTTTTCTGTCATCATTTCTGGCAAAAATGGTTCCATATTCCTGTTTTTAATCCTTTGCTTGATTAGTCTTCTTCTCTCTGACTATTTATTAAGCTCATTTACATGAGAATAACAAATACAACAAGGAGATATCATGAGGGTTGCTGCAACTTTCAGAAACAATATCTTATAATGATAGATGATGACCACAAAACCCATTTACTAGTAGGAGAAAAAAATATCATTTATTGGATTATAGAAGCAAAATCTGTAGCACTTATATCCTTAAGGTTAGGAAGAAAAATGACTCCATTGCACAGCAAGCAAACTCAACAAGCAATCAGAAAACATTATTTGTGTGAGAAAGTTTGTAAATCCAGCTCCATATATCATTTGAGCAAATAAGAAGAACATGCCATTAAAATGTTCAGAATGTTCAGAACAACTTTCAAATGCACTTCTGAATTTTAAATATACTGACTCCCTCCTAACTGAAGAAGTAAATATTCCTGCCGATACCTATGAATATAACAGTAGTAACACTACTGCAGTACAGGGAAAAGGATAAAAAAGTAGCTAAAAGAGGAAAAAAAAACAAATAAAAGTTTCATGAA
>ONZH01023048.1:0-49631 GCA_900303285.1 Rhinella marina | reverse complement strand
ATTGGGGCTCGTCACTTTGATGGCGAGCTGTGCCGCTCTCTCCACAATGGTCTTTCGGTTCTTTGAGGAGACGTTGAGATCAGTGAAAATTCAGTGAATGACGACGCAGGACCCCAACTTAAAAAATTAGCATCAAACCGTACAGTCGTAAATTATGAGCTTGATCAAGTGTGGCATGTGTTCTCTGTATTCTTCTCAGTTTATTACCTATATGGCAGCTATCCGGAAAAAATAGTTTGGAGAAGAGAAGATAGGAAAAAAGAACGTAAATTGTTTGGAGAGAGGGCCTGTAGGTGGACCTCCCAGAAAAATTGTTTGGAGAGAGGGCCTGTAGGTGGACCTCCGTAAAAATTGTTTGGAAGAGAGGGCCTGCAGGTGGACCTCCGGAAAAAAAATTGTTTGGAGAGAGGGCCTGTAGGTGGACCTCCGGAAAAATTGTTTGGAGAGAGGGCCCTGTAGGTGGACCTCCGGAAAAATTGTTTGGAGAGAGGGCCTGTAGGTGGACCTCTGGAAAAATTGTTTGAAGAAGAGGGCCTGTAGGGGGCCCCTCCTGAAAAATTGTGGAAAGAGTGCCAGTTGGACCTCTAAAAAATGGCGTTTTTTTGGTCAGCGTTAGGCAAAGACGACATGGAGGAGGAGGAGGAGTAGGAGGAGTAAAGAAGAGGAATCGGATACATAAGTTATTTAAATCTTTAGCTGCTTTCCCCCGGAGGAGATTTGAATTCCGGTGAAATCCAGGCTTTGTTCATTTTAATAAGCGTCAGCCTGTCAGCGCTGTCAGTTGACAGGCGTGTACGTTAATCGGTGATGACGCCACCAGCTGCACTGAATACCCGCTCTGACAGCACGCTAGCGGCAGGGCAGGCCAGCACCTCCAAGGCGTACAGCGCCAATTCAGGCCACTTGTCCAGCTTTGAAACCCAGTAGTTGTATGGAGCAGAGTGATCGCTACGGACGTTGGTATGGTCAGCTAGGTACTCCCTCACCATCTTTCTGTACAGCTCCCCCCTACTCTGCCTAGACTGGGGACAGGTCTTGCTGGGGTGACATAAAACTGGCAAAGGCCTTGGAGAGCGTTCCCCTGCCAGTGCTGGACAAGCTTTGTTAAAAACTGGATTGGATCCTCTTTGTCACAATGACAGAAGAGAGTACAGTCCTTGCCAGAAAAGGCAGTAATTAAACATTTAGGGGGTCATTTATTAAAACTAGTGTTTTAAACACTGGTCTTAACACATGTTTTGCCAGCGGTGGATGCGCTGACATTATGTAGAAGTGCCGTCCTCTATATAACTTCGACGTATCCACCCCCTGTCTAAATCTATGCCAGCTCCCTTGCTGTCTTAGATTTAGACCATTTTCTACAGCTAAAACAGGCGTAAAAAATGATAAATGGGTAGGGCCTGCCCCGTCCACATCACGCACCCTTTTTTTAGACCTGGCATCGGTGGAGAAAAGTTGCATATTGCAGCACAAATAACCTTTGCACCGCAATCTGCGACAGATATACGCCAAAAGAGGCGTATATTTGTTAGTACATGACCCACTTCATTTTTGTTAACCTTTGTGTTACGACAATACAATTTCATAGATCACCCTCCTTCCCGTAATCTTAGATGCTATGTACAGTACAGCAAACACTGGGTTCCATCTGAGATCCTTTTTTTTTTTTAGAGCGGAAAAAAAGACCTGCAGAAGAATAACTATGATGTGAACCCTTACTTAAAGGGGTTATCCCACGAATAATGTAAAAAATAAAAATCAGACATCATATAGTACATGACAACCTCTTTCTAACAAAGCTAGAACCAGCCCTGTACCTCACATGGAGCCAGAGATCTCCCCATTGATTGCTCTGCTAGATTTATATCAAGCTGACAGCTGAAGGGGAGTGTCTTTTCTGCTGCAGCTAAGGAGGCGTGTCTCAGCTCTCCCTATCACAGCTCAGGAGGCAGTTAAAAGTTGAAACTGAGCATGTGCGGCCTGCTCAGTGAATAGGTCAAAGAAATGAGAAATTAAGTGGCACTATACAGATACATGTTATTGAATAACTCAGTAGCTATACAAAATTTTTAAATACATGCAATTACAAAAGTATTCAGATCCAGGTGTTGGTTTGAAAACTGTAGAATATTTTTCGTGGGACAACCCCTTTAAGCTAATTTCAGATCTGTGCTTTGTATTCCGGTTTTGAGATCTGGCAGAGGAGCAAAACGCTTCCGTTTGGTTTAATACATCAGGATTAGAGATGAGCGAGCACTAAAATGCTCGGGTGCTTGTTATTCGAGTCGAACTTTTCCCGATGCTCATGGGGGCTCGTTTCGAATAACGAACCCCATTGAAGTCAATGGGAGACTCGAGCATTTTTTGCAGGGGACCAAGGCTCTGCCTAGGGAAGGCTGGGTAAAAACCTGGAAACCTCAGAAAATTATGGAAACACCACAGAAATGGACAGGAAACAGCAGGGCCAGCATGCATGGATGCCTCTGAGGCTGCCTAATCCCACCATTACCCCAAATTCTCAGGCAACAGCCTGGTGGTTACCCTCATGGCAATTGTGCTCACCCAGACAAAGAAAGACGAGGCACATGCCCATCACATGTTAGGGAAGCACCCAACTAGGTGCAACGAAGGTCCATCACTGCCAATTTTCAGGGACATGGTAATGGTGACCCACTTAAAAATGCTGCCTGACAACCTGGCGGTGAACCCCTGATTGTCTGCCTTTCAATAAGATTGCAGTGTAAAGCATGGTGGTGAGCCTCAGTAATAAAATTGCAGTGTAAAGCATGGTGGTGAGCCTCAGTATGAGTTTTTAGATGGAGATTGCATGTGGTCACGTACTCCCTGGAACCCCATAGTCACCCCTTCTCTGATGTGCTACCCCAGAACATTCTCTGCCCCAATTCGCAAGACCTTTTACAGTCTCCGTGTGCTGACAGTGGGGATTTACCAGTGTTGTCTGAGGAGGTGGTGGACAATGGCGAGACACAGGTGTCGGGGGGTGAGGTAGTTAAAAGTGAAGCAAGTTACAGTGGGAACTCCTTGGGGGGACTTTCTCATGATGGGACAGATTCAATTGTGTTTAGAAAGGCTGATGGGCTTCCGTCAGCACTGTGTGTATAGAACCCCATGGCCTTTCATAAAAATAGTCTGGCGATGACCCCCAAGGCAATTTTCAGGGACACGGTAATGGTGACCCACTTAGAAATGCTGCCTGACAACCTGGCGGTGAACCCCTGATTGTCCGTCTTTCAATAAGATTGCAGTGTAAAGCATGGTGGTGAGCCTCAGTAATAAGATTGCAGTGTAAAGCATGGTGGTTAGCCTCAGTATGAGTTTTTAGATGGAGATTGCATGTGGTCACGTACTCCCTGGAACCCCATAGTCACCCCCTTCTCTGATGTGCTACCCCAGAACATTCTCTGCCCCAATTCGCAAGACGTTGGTATGGTCAGCTAGGTACTCCCTCACCATCTTTCTGTACAGCTCCCCCCTACTCTGCCTAGACTGGGGACAGGTGACAGTGTCTTGCTGGGGTGACATAAAACTGGCAAAGGCCTTGGAGAGCGTTCCCCTGCCAGTGCTGGACAAGCTGCCTGCTCGGCTCCTCTCCCCCGCTACTTGGCCCACAGAACCATGCCCTCTGCCGCTAGCGGCGTCAGATGGGAAGGATTGTTTCAGCTTGTGCACCAGGGCCTGTTGATATCTATTCACTCTCATACTCCTTTCCTCTGCAGGGATGAGAGTGGAAAGGTTCTGCTTGTACCGTGGGTGCAGGAGAGTGAACACCCAGTAATCGGTGTTTGAAAAAATGCTTCTAACGCGAGGGTCACGGGATAGGCAGCCTAACATGAAGTCTGCCATGTGCGCCAGAGTCCCAAAACGTAAGAATTCCCTCTCCTCACTGGCCTGACTCTCCATTTCCTCCTCCTCCAAGTCCTCCTCTTCAGCCCATACACGCTCAAGAGTTAAGGACTGAGCACTGGTACCCTCTACTGTCTCGCCGACATTCTCCTCCTCTTCCTCCTCATCCCCCTCCTCCGATACGTGCCGAGAAACAGACCGGAGGGTGCTTTGGCTATCAAGCGACGTATCTTCCTCCACCGTCTCTTGTGACAAGTGCAAAGCATACGACTTGATGCTGAGCAGTGAGTTTTTCAACAGGCAAAGCAGCGGTATGGTGAGGCTGATAATGGCGGCATCGCCGCTGACCATCTGTGTTGACTCCTCAAAGTTGCTCAACACCTGGCAGATATCAGACATCCACGTCCACTCCTCATTGTAGACTTGAGGAATCTGACTGACCTGACTACCAGTTCTGGTGGAAGTTGACATCTGGCAGTCTACAATCGCTCTGCGCTGCTGGTAAACTCTGGATAACATGTTTAATGTCGAATTCCATCTCGTGGGCACGTTGCACAACAGTCGGTGAGCGGGCAGTTGTAGGCGGCGCTGCGCTGCCCTGAGAGTGGCAGCATCTGTGGTCGACTTGCGGAAATGCGCACAGATGCGGCGCACCTTGGTGAGCAAATCAGACTGATTGGGGTATGTCTTGAGGAACCGCTGAACTATTAGATTGAACACGTGGGCCAGGCATGGCACATGTGTCAGTCTGCCGAGTTGCAGAGCCGCCACCAGGTTACGCCCGTTGTCACACACAACCATGCCTGGCTTGAGGTTCAGCGGTGCCAGCCACACATCGGTCTGCGCCGTGATGCCCTGTAACAGCTCTTGGGTGGTGTGCCTTTTGTCACCTAAGCTCAGCAGTTTGAGCACCGCCTGCTGGCGCTTACCCACGGCACTGCTGCTGCGCCCAGAGCTACCGACTGAAGGCGCCGTGCCCACGGATGGTAATTCGGAGGAGGAGGTGGAGGAGGAGGAGGGGTCAGAGGAGGAGGCATAGTACGTCTGAGAGACCGTGACCGAGGTAGGCCCCGCAATCCTCGGTGTGGGCAGTACATGAGCGGCCCCAGGGTCAGTCTCGGTCCCAGCCTCCACCAAGTTAACCCAATGTGCCGTCAGTGAGATATAGTGTCCCTGCCCGGCAGCACTTGTCCACGTGTCCGTGGTTAGGTGGACCTTCTCAGAAACAGCGTTGGTCAGGGCACGGATGATGTTCTCTGACACGTGCTGGTGTAGGGCTGGGACGGCACATCAGGAAAAATAGTGGCGGCTGGGGACCGAATACCGAGGGGCAGCCACCGCCATGAGATTGCGAAAGGCCTCGGTCTCTACCAGCCTATAGGGCAGCATCTCCAGGCTCAGCAATTTGGAGATGTGGACGTTGAGGGCTTGGGCATGGTGGGTGGGTGGAACTGTATTTCCTCTTGCGCTCCATCGTCTGCTGTAAAGACAGCTGAACGCTGCGCTGGGACACATTGGTGGACACTGTGGAGGATCGTTGAGGCGAAGGTGTGGTTTTCCGGCGGGAGGCGCTCGTATCAGGGTCCTGGGCAGGGGGTTGACTAGCAGAGGCAGCGATTGACACAGGGGAAGGAGCAGTGGTGGGACCCGCAGGGGGTGGTGAACGGCCTTGGTTCCATTGAGTGGGGTGTTTAGCACTCATATGCCTGCGCAGGCTGGTGGTGGTTAGGCTAGTAGTGGTGGCACCCCTGCTGATTCTGGTGTGGCACAGGTTGCACACCACAGTCCGTCGGTCATCCTCACTTTCTTTAAAGAACCTCCAGACTTGCGAACATCTAGGCCTCGCCACGGGAGCTTCACTACGTGAAACAGTTGCTGCTGATGCACCAGCTCTGGCCCTGCTTCTCCCTCTGGCCACACCACTGCCTCTTCCAACCTGTTCTGGTGCAGCACTCGCCTCCGTCTCAGAAGCACTGTCTTCACTCGGCTTATCAACCCAGCTTGGGTCAGTCACCTCGTCATCCTCCGATTCCTCAGTCTGCTCCCCCCTCGGACTTCCTGCCCTGACAACAACTTCACCACTGTCTGACAACCGTGTCTCCTCATCGTCCGACACCTCTTTACAAACTTCTTCCACTAACTCAACATTGTCATCATCATCATCATCACCCACAGACTGCGACAGTTGGAAAACTTGGGCATCGGGAAAGAGGTCAGCAGCAACCTGAGAAGTGGTTTGTGACTCTGGGAAGGGTCCAGAAAACAGTTCCTCAGAGTATGCCGGATCGCATTCCAAATTTTCCTGGGAGGGGGCAGACTGGGGGGAAGGAGGTTGAGGTGGAGGAGCCAGAGGAGTGCTCCCTTGGGTAACGTGGGTGGACTGCGTGGAAGACTGACTGGTGGACAAATTACTTGAAACATTGTCCGCAATCCACGACATCAGCTGTTCGCACTGTTGTGGTTTCAACAGTCCTCTACCACGTGTCCCTGTAAGTTGAGACATGAAGCTAGGGAGTGTAGCTCTGCGGCGTTCCCCTGCTCCCTCATCAGCAGGTACTGTCTCACCCTGCCCAGGACCACGGCCTCTGCCCCCTGCAGTAATTGAATGCCCACGCCTACGCCCTCGTCCTCGACCCTTAGCCCTGGGGTTCAACATTTTCTGTATATAAGTGTATTATATAAAAAAATAAATGGGCCTGCTGTACTGAAACCCACAAACTTGTTCAGTCTGGTTGTATTAAGTGACGTACAGAAAGTGTCACCTGGACAGAAAATACGGATTGTAGTGAGTGTACTGAACTGTGACACACAGAATGGTTCCACACTGCTGTGTGAAATGGATTTGTATCACTGAGCTAAAACAACAAAAAAACATTTTTTTTTATATTTTTTTTTTCTTAGTTTTGTTTTTTTGGGAACGTGACGTGCAGAAACTATCGTAGAGCTAACTGACACCCTGCTGATGGTGGCTATTTTGACTGCGACCCAGACAAATGTCGCACAGAGATTTTTGGGATCAAGCTATATACGTGAGAGCAAAAGACCTGATTGTATTAAGTGAAGTACAGAAAGTGTCACCTGGACAGAAAATACGGATTGTAGTGAGTGTACTGAACTGTGACACACAGAATGGTTCCACACTGCTGTGTGAAATGGATTTGTATCACTGAGATATAACAATAATAAAAAAAAAGGGGTTATATATGGCGATAGCTGCACTACTAGTGCCAGCCAGCCAAGCCAGGAGACAAAAAAAAAATTCTTGTAGCCCTTAGAAGGGCTGTTGGGTTCTTTGTGGGTGATTCCTGCCTAACAGAGAACTAAATGCAGGCCTTAACACTCTCCCTGAAACGCAGCAGCTCTATCCCTAACGACATCCAGACAGCATCTGAGCCGAGCACCGCGGCCAGTCACTAGTATATTCCAGGGTCACCTGATCAGGCCAGCCAACCCCTGCTATCGACATGTAAGGGCCCCACGTGATGCTGAGTGTACCGCAGAGTCTCCTGGCTTGTGATTGGCTGAGTTTATAGGCGCCAAAAATGCACAATGCGGAAGTTGCCATTTCCTCGAGCATGGCGAGATACTCGTCCGAGCAGCGAGCACTTACGAGTACCGTAATACTCGAACGAGCACCAAGCTCGGACGAGTATACTCGCTCATCTCTAATCAGGATGCATCCGTTCCGTTTGGATGCAGTTGTTCTAAATCAAAATGGAACAAACCAGATCCATCACTAAAAACAATATAAGTCAGGGGATGACGGATCCGTTTTTTAAAGGATCTGAAATAAAGAGTTTCTGGCACCATTGACTCTCTGGGCATTCAGTATGATAATCAACCCTCTTCAGGAAAAGAAACTCTGAGATGACTTCACTTCTATCTGTTTTTTAGACCCTCGTGCAAAGTGTCAGCGCGAAAGAAATTTCTTCTCAAAGAAATTTGAGAAGAAATAGAAAGAAAGATACACCTCGCGCAGGATGTAATGGTAAAGGAGATTGTTTTATTAGGTTATACTCACAAAGTTAAAAACTTTTAAAAGGCATATAATGCTAAAAAGGCAGATCCCTCTGCCCGACCGGTTTTGCCTGTAGCAGCTTTCTCAAAGGCTACAGCTGTCAGGTTCAGGGTGGCCCCAACGCTACGCTCTCTGGAAGGGATGGTAAAGCATGTTGCACCCCAATTGCAAATAAGTCCTGAAAGTCAGGATCTGCAGTAAACCAGGGTGCTTCTTTACTGGAGGCATTCAGGTGCAAAACAATACAGGCGAGGCATAGGGGTGGCTTCTCCAGTCTCCTCCCTGGAAGAATGAGGGTTTGATGCTGAGGCTGGTACCATGGCCAAAGGCTGGAGGCGCATGGTCTTTAGCTCAGTAGTCTGGGGGGCTCCTTGTCACAGGGCTAGTGCACCATGATCTGTGGCTCAGCGTCCCCATCTCAGCATTATCTTCTTGTCATTCATGCAGACTGGCAGAGTCTCCCCCTCCAAGCACTGATCCCTAACTGCAGAACACTAGGGGCTCTGACTGCTCTCCTTATAAACCATTTCAAGCTGAACTAGACCCTTCTAGTGGGGGAGTGGAGTGAACAAACTTAGCACAGTTACAATGTTACAACTATTGTCTGTCATAGACTTGCATTAGACCTTCAATGATACTCAATGGCAATGACACAGCAGTTTTTCCCAGACACAAACATGTTTTCAGACATAACAACAGAGCTAAACCAGGCATTCAAAAGGTCAGTCTGTCTGGTTTTGGCGGTAAACAAGTCTGGCTTTTTTCCTCCAAAACATACTCTTCTTTAAACCATATGGTAGCTGTGGAAAGTTACCAGCTTCTCATTATTAGCTAGAAAGTTCAGAAATCTCTCAGTGTTCAATAACCCTTTTCACAGGGATATGCAAACACAGTGCAAATGAACAGCATATATATCACAACATATAAAATGCAGCTACACAGTATAAACAGTGCAAGTTAACTCTTATAAGTTAAATAAAGTAAGAAGTTTTAACTTGGCTTAGGGGAACAGGTAAATGTCCAGACTTCAAAGTACCCCTGCTCCAGGACACTACACAGTCCTTTGGAAAGCCGCTACAGGTGAAACCAGTCTACGCCTTTTAAATTTTTTTAACTTGAGTATAACCTAATAAACAATCTCTTTTACCATTACGTCCTGCATGAGATGTTTTCTCTTTCTTTTTCTTGTCCTGAGTCGCCACTTTGCACGATGGTCCGGAAAATAGCTAGAAGTGACATCATCTCAGAGTATGGATTACCATACTGAATGCCCAGAGGCAGGGCCAGCTTTTTTTTGCGGGGGGGCAAACTGGGCAATTGCCCAGGGCCCCCTTTCCATAACAGTGACAGCCATAGATCCCCATAACAGTGTGTCATCCACAGATCCCCCATAACAATATGTCACCACAGATCCCTCATAACAGTGTCATCCATAGATCCCCATAACAGTGTCATCCATAGATCCCCATAACAGTGTCATCCATAGATCCCCATAACAGTGTCATCCATAGATCCATAACAGTGTCATCCACAGATCCCCCCATAACAGTGTCATCCACAGATCCCCCCATAACAGTGTCATCCACAGATCCCCCCATAACAGTGTCATCCACAGATCCCCCCATAACAGTGTCATCCACAGATCCCCCCCATAACAGTGTCATCCACAGATCCCCCCATAATCCCCAGTGTCATCCACAGATCCCCCATAACAGTGTCATCACAGATCCCCCATAACAGTGTCATCCACAGATCCCCCATAACAGTGTCATCCACAGATCCCCCCCATACAGTCATCCACAGATCCCCCATAACAGTGTCATCCACAGATCCCCCCATAACAGTGTCATCCACAGATCCCCCATAACAGTGTCATCCACAGATCCCCCCATAACAGTGTCATCCACAGATCCCCCCATAACAGTGTCATCCACAGATCCCCATAACAGTTTCCTCCATAGATCCCCCATAACAGTGTCCTCTCCACAGATCCCCCATAACAGTGTCCTCCACAGATCCCCCATAACAGTGTGCATGCGCAGCATTATCTCAATTCACTGCTATGGAATTGCCAGTGATCAGCTATTTTCAAAACACTCATAGCATAATGGAGGATGACCATGCATGCACATTGTGCTCTCCCTTCACTTCAGGGGCCTGGATGGGACAGCCGCTTTTTTCAGCTTGTGGTTTTATAAACTGCACCATGGAAAAAAAAAATCCATGCCAAACCATCCATGCCAAAACTGCATCAAAAAGTGTGTTATAAAATGCATCAGAAACACATCCAAAAAAACCTAATGCAGATTCTGCATTAGGTTTTTTTAAGCACAGGAAATACTCTGTGTGAGCATACCCAAAGAGGCTAACAGATCAGCAGCTAACAGTGGAAAAGCTAAAGAGAGATAATGTGGCATTCTGCAATCAGCTGCTGTGGTTGCAACCGCTGTCTGTGCCTACAAAGTCCTGTCAGACTTCTGTTACAATATTTCAGGATTTGGGGCCCAACTTTCAATTTTGCCAAGGGCCACACTTTGTGTAAAACCGGCCCTGCACGGAGGGAATAACCTACAGAGACTACTTTTGCTAGCACTGCATCCCAGCTTATCAGGAGGAGAGACTAAGCATCACCCATGTATTGGTGAGATTTATCTGTCAAAACTGATCCTATTTTAATTGACTTTATTTTAACAGTAATATCTGCACACTCCAAGTCGCCATACTCTTTTGCGTTTCTGTGTATGTGATCAGTGTGTTTTCTTCTGACTTTACTATTACAAAACCACAGCGGTTTTGTGCCTGGTTACAAAACGGAGCAAACTGTAACTGAATGCATCCAGATCTGTTTAGTCCCCACTGACAATGCATTGGGACAAAACGGAAGTGTTTTACTCCGGTTTTGAGATTCTCCACCAGATCTCATAACTGGAATACAAGGCGCAGATGTGAAAGTAGCCTTAGTTGCTATGAAATACAAGCATAGTTACAACTACTGTCATATACTTAATTAAGATTAGACACATAGGGGGACCTTTATTAAGACCGTGGATTTATACGCTGGTGTTAATCCTTGTGTGCTGCCGGCGGATGCACCTAGGTTATGTAGAGGTGCAGGACTCTACATAACTTTGGCGCTGCGACATGCTTTAATCTATGCCAGCTCTCTTGCTGGCATAGTTTAAAGCCATTTTCTGCTCAATAAACTGGCATGGAAAATGATGAGTGAGATGGGCCAAATCGCCCTCTTCCCTGCCCACGCAATGCCCCTTTTTCCACCCCTTTGCAAAAGTGGTGCGAGGGGGTAAACGCACAGATTTTGTCGCAAAACACCTTTGCGACAAAATTTGCAACCTAAATGTGCCAAAAAGTTGTGTCATAATAAATGACCGCTATAAACTGACTAACCAGGAGGTACTCTAGCTCCTTCTTTTTATAACTTTGGCCTCACCTAAAATGCACCTGTGTGGCACAGTGTTAGTTTGTCCTGTCTGAACATGTGACTTCTGACGTCAGGTCACTGTTAAAGTAGAAACACACAATGGTACATCTCAACTACAGTACTCCTGTCCACACAAATTGTATAACGTAGCATTCTACACTGCACATAAAATGCCATAACATCCTAACATGGCTGTCACCCGTAACTTCATTAGTGCATACAGTTCAGTCATATGGATTTGCTTTAGGTTTAGCAATTACTTTGACAGTCCCCTTCAACCCCTCATAACACTACTGTGAGACTCAGTGGTCAGTGTGAAAACTGCTAAATTCCAAGTAATAAATACAGATAGTGACATGGAACATTAAAAACACCACGCTTAACATAAGAACTTGATTTAAAAAATAGGTTATTATCTAATGATACAGTCACTTTTATTCTGGTGCTGTTCGAAGTTGGCGCATGACATCAAGTGAAAAATGGTATTTTCTTTTATTTTTGCTCAGGTCCTCCACTCAGACTGTAAAGGCTATGTACACCTTTGGGGGCAGTTTTTTTTATTTTTATTATTGCATTATACTTATTTTGAGCTAAAAATATTTTTTTTCAATTGGTCTTTATTAACAATATGGAATCCTTTTTTGTGTACAGAGCTGACATGCTCTATTAGCTGCCTGTGGATTTTTGTCAATTTTGTCGTCTGAGCAGCAGACGGGCTTCTTGTCTGTGCTCTAAGGCCCCGTTCAGACGGCCGTATTCTTGCGGGTCCGCATTACTGCGGACCCGCAAAAGTACGGGGGCCACCCGGCGTGTGTTCCGCAGCACTCGGAACACACGCCGGGCGGCCCCATTGAAAATGCCTATACTTGTCCGTGCGTACGGACAAGTATAGGACATGTTCTATCTTTTCTTGCTGAGCCGCGGCACGGAGCCGCGGCTCAGCAAGATAGCGTCCCGTCCATAGAGGTGAACGGGCCCGCCCCTATTCCGCAAATTTGCGGAATAGGTGCAGACCCATTCACATGGTCGTGTGAACGGGCCCTAAGACCTCATAAACACTTATTAAAGCTCAATCCTTACCTTACTGATAAGAATGTGGATTAAATAAGTGTTTATGACCTCTTAGTAGTTTCGCAAAAAGGTTTATGGCACAAAGTGAAAGTGACCAGTCATAGACTTAGAAAAACAGTTAGTTAACCCTTTGTGACTGAACAACTCAAAATTTTTGATAAAGGCCAATTGAAAATATGATTTTTAGCCAAAAATAAGTTAAATGCAATAATAAAAAATTGACTCCAAAGGTGTAAATAGTCTAAAAGGTTCAATTAGGCTGTGGCGTAGCGAGGGGGGGCAGACGGGGCACGTGGCCCAGTCACAGAGGCTGGGGGGGGGCACATCTTCCCAGCAGTTCTTTTCACTGCTGGCAGTTCATTTCCATAGTGAAGCAGGGACCTGTCCGCTCCCTGCTTCACTGTTCTGGGGAGCTCCGGCGCTCCCCCCTTAAGCCGCACATCGCTCTGCTGGTTGTGTGGGAGGAGCGATGAAAGCCAGAGAATTAGCCTTCTGCACAGCCAGCAGCGCTGATGTATGTAGGAGTGTGTCATCAGGGAAGCAGGTACTGTACGTATTTGGTTTTTTTTCTTTCATGTAGCTGCAGGGGGCACTAGGGGCCAAAAGGAGGACATAACTCTGTGAGGGGGCGCAAAAGTGAGCATAACTACAGTGAGGGGGCACATATCGGACATAACTACAGTGAGGGGGCACATATATGACCATAACTACAGTGAGGAGGCACATATCTGGCCATAACAACAGTGAGGGGGAACATATCTGGGCATAACTACTGTGAGGGGGCACAAAAGTGGGCATAACTACAGTGAGTAGGTACAAACTGGGCATACCTACTGTGAGGGTCACAAAGATGGGCATACCTACTGTGAGGTGCACAAAGGTGAACATAACTATTGTGAGCAGGCACAAAGATGGGCATAACTACTGTGACAAAGACAAAGGTGGGCATAACTACAGTGAGGGGGTACAAACTGGGCATAGTTACTGTGAGGGACACAAAGATGGGCACACCTACTGTGAGGAGCACAAAGGTGGGCATAACTACTGTGAAGGGGCACAAAGATGGGCATAACTACTGTGATGGGCACAAAAGTGGACATAACTACAGTGAGGATCCAGCAGATATCACGCTGATGCCAGAGACACCCTGGATGAGGTAGGACTAGTTGGTTCTTTTGTTTATTGCAAGGAGTATTGATACTGCCATGTACCCTATGATAGATTTTATCAGGTGGGACTCGGTGAGTGTAGTTATGTATTGGGCAGCGTTATGGGAATGGCTTAGTGTAAATAAAATTTGCAGAGGTGCAAATCTGAATTCTTGCCCCGGGTGCAGGAAAGCCTAGTTACATCTCTGGTTGAGGGTTCCTTAATTTGATTGCAGCAGCGCCAGCAACTTTTTAGGAATAAATATATATAACTAAGCTCTCCTTTCCAAAAATGGCCAGCCATTCTAAAAGTATTCCAGAAGGCAAGCAACAACAGAATCAGGACCTATTTATATTTTCATAAAAATATGATAGGTACATGCCCCACTGTGACGTTTTGCAGCCGCTAATTTAAAAGGGTGTCTCTGCCCTCACTTACTACTACTATCATGGCAAGTATATTGAATGCAAATTAGTCCTGCAGTCTCACGTGAGACCATATGGCAGTGCATCCCCAGCTTAAGGATAGATGCACAGGACCATATTTTTCATCCATGCGCTATCTGCATTTTTTGTGGCTAATACACTGACCCATTAATTTCTATGGGACCATGCACACATCCATGTTTTTCATCTGTGTGGCCTCTACGCAAATTTTAGTGCATGTCCTATTTTTGTCTGTATTGCAGACAAGAATAGTCTTTTCTATTGATGGTAAAAAAAATGTGTAGTGCACACAGATGGTATCAATATGATGAATCTGTGAAATACAGGCAAGGTCGTGTGCATGATGCCTAAAGCAGCAAGGTGAGCCATTATTCAGATCAATGATCCATTTCAGAAATACCATTGGAAAAGCGTTATCAGTGTCCTTATGCCAGTGTTTGTGGAATACGTAGATGGTTCTGTAGTATTCACTTAAACAGAGGGCGCCGTCCCATAAAAGTGAATGGGGATGCCATACTTGTAATCACACCTGTTCACCACTGCAGTTGCTGTGGTGAGCAGTTTAAACAGAGCAGAGAAGGCAGCGCTCTTTTAATCGCTGCCTTCTCTTCAAACAGCTGATCAGCAGGGGTGTTGGAAGTCAGACCTCCTCTGATTTGATATTCATGACCTATCCTGAGAATAGGTCCTCTAAAAGCGGACAACCCCTTTAAATCCCTGAACCATGATTCCAGGCCAAATATATTAGGGAAGTTGATAGAGCTTTGGAATCAAGTTCAGCATGACCTATTTATCAGAATTTTCCAACACTTTTATAAGGCCCCATTCACACGTCCGTTTTTTTCATCCGCATCCGTTTCCACATTTGCGGACAATTATGCGGATAGGATGCAGATCCATTCATTTCAATGGGGCCTCAAAAGATGCGGATGGCACAAAGTGTGCCGTCCGCATCCGCACTTCCGTTCTGCGGCTCCCGAAAAAAAATTGAACATGTCCTATTCTTGTCCGAATACACGGACATGAAAAGGCATTTCTATTATGTGCGTTCCGCAAATTGCGGAATGCACATTGCCGGTGTCCGTGTTTTGCGGATCCGCATTTTGCGGATCCACAATTTGCGGATCCGCAAAATACGGACGTGTGAATGTAGCCTAATTAGAAAAGTGTCAGAAAGGAATGTCAAGTTCTTCCTACTGAACTATGCACCAGTAATAATACATATCCCCCATTGTTTTTCAGATACACAAATTCTAAGTGCTCGACTCATGCATGTGATTGCTATTGGAGATGAGTGAAGTTTCTCTGAACTTCGTCAACAAATTTGATTCATTCCAAATTATTTAGTCACGAATCGAGATAAATCTGGAATACCCAGGCCCCTCTGCCAAATCATATTCATCCCACTTGGTGGCCCTATGTCAGTGTGAAGGCTTGGATCTTAAACTGCAGGGATAGTGCAGCGAGTATGCATGGATAGTATATTGCCATGTGCATTACGTTCTAGTGCACCCACAGAATCATAGTTAATCCGTTCTGTAGGTTCTGTGCCGTCAGTATTTCAGGCAGTTGTAATTTATCATTGTCTACATCACTGTGCAGGGCACCAAGATTCATAGCTAATCCCTTCTGCTGTTAGCTGTCAAATTACTGTGCGGCAGTATTACAAGTTAATAAACGTGTCAGGTCTAATTTATTGCCATGGACTTAACTGTGTAGTGCACCAAAATTCAAGTCGTCAGCAGCAGTGGCAGTAACAGTGTGCACCAAGATTCAAAGTTAATCCCTTCTGCTAAACAAAAAGAAAAGCATACAGCACCCTTCAATAAAGCAAACAAACAAAAAACAAAAAAAACATGCCCCTGCAATACCTGTGTCCAAATAGTTCCTTAATGGGACAAAATAAAGAAATGGAAGCAGCACCAATAAAGTAGTGGTGAAAAAAAGCGTTTTTTTTAAATCCATGTTGTGGCAGTCCAAACACATGTTTTTTAATCCCTTCTGTTAGCTGTAGATTTACTGTGCATCAGTGTTACAGGTCAATGTTGGCATCAAGTCTAATGTATCACCATGGACGTAACCGAGGAGTGCCCCAAGATTCAAGTAGTAGCCCCATGACAGAGTGGTGACGGTGGCAGCAGCAGTAGCAGTGGCGGTAATCATGACAAAAGTGGCCCTGTGAGAGAGTGGGGACAGTGGCAGCAGCAGAAGTGGCAGTAACTGTGATAAAAGTGGCCCCATGACAGAGTGGGGTCGGTGACAGCAGCAGCAGTGGCAGTAACCGTGACAATAGTGGCTCCATGACAGAGTGGTGATGGTGGCGGCAGCAGTGGCAGTAACCATGACAAAAGTGGCCCCATGACAGAGTGGGGATGGTGGCAGCAGCAGTGGCAGTAACTTTGACAATAGTGGCCCCATGACAGAGTGGGGATGGTGGCAGCAGTGGCAATAGTGGCCCCAAAACAGAGTGGGGATATTGGTGGGAGCAGCAATGGCAGTAACCGTGACAATACTGGACCATGAAGAGTGGGGATGGTGGAAGCAGCAACAGTAACAAAAGTGGCCCCCTGACAGAGTGTTGACGGTGGCTGCAGCAGCAACAGTGGCAGTAACTGTGACAATAGTGGTCCCATGACAGAGTGGGGATGGTGGTGGCAGCAGTGGCACCATGACAGAGTGGGGACGGTAGCAGCAGCAGCAATGGTAGTAATAGTGACAATAGTGGCCCCATAACAGATTGGAGATGGTGATGGCAGCAGTGGCAGTAGTGGCCCCATGAGAGAGTGGGGATGGCAGCAGCAGTAGAAGTGGCTCCATGATAGAGTGGGGATGGTGGTGGCAGCAGCAGCAGTAATGGCACCATGTGGCAGTAATGGCTCCTTGACAGAGCAGTGATGGTGGAGGCAGCAATGGCAGTAACCGTGACAAAAGTGACCCAGTGACAGAGTGGAGAAGGTGGCAGCAGCAGTGGCAGTTACCATGATAAAAGTGGCCCCATGACAGAGGGGGGGGGGCAACAGCAGTGGCATACAGCACAAGATGGTAGCATATGACAGTAGTAGCAGAACCCAACAACAACAACAACAGTAACAGTGTAATAGCGAGGCCTAGTGGCCTGCATGTCATTTAAAAAAAATAAAAAATAACATGTACAGATCATTAGGCCAAGAAGCCCCTTTGTTGAAATGGCAGTAGAGGCAGTAGGTGGGTAGCATCAGGCGGGTGACTGTCCCTGCTCTGTCCCTGCCCTTTCCAATATTCTTTTAACTGTTTGTAGCAACACTGTCCCTAAGCTCAGCTCACAGTGAAATGGCGGAGACTTCACAGGAAGCTTTTATAGGGCTGTGACGTCTCAGGAGATGGCTATCTGCTGATTGGCTGGCATCACTAGCGTAGCTATAGGGGTTGCAGCAGTCGCAGTTGCGACCGGGCCCCTAAGTGGGGGAGGCCCAGTGACACTGTATTTTCCCTTTATAAGATGCAGATAGTGCATCTTATAAAGGGAATACTAGCAAGCGCTTCCATAATGGAAGCTCTCGCTAGTATGCAGGAGGAGGGAGAGTGAAGCGCTGGTAGCGCTGTACATTACTTACCCCTCCTCCTGCTTGCTCCTCTCAGGGCTCGCACTTCTGTGTCCTGACTGCCCGCAGGCCCTGAGAAGAAGAAACAGCCAGGACGGGGAGAGTGACGGCAGGAGAGGTAAGTTTATTTATTGTTTTACAGTTTGAGCTGAGGTCTGATATGGGGGGGGTCTGAAGGGTCTAATGGGGGGGACTGGGGGTCTGAAAGGTCTAATGGGGGGACTGGGGGTCTGAAGAGTCTAATGGGGGACTGGGGGTTTGAAGAATCTAATGGGGGGACTGGGGGTCTGAAGAGTCTAATGGGGGACTGGGGGTCTGAAGAGCCTAATGGGGGGACTGGGGGTCTGAAGAGTCTAATGGGGGGACGGCGGGTCTGGAGAGTCTAATGGGGAGACTGGGGGTCTGGTCTGACATGGGGGGTCTGGAGAGGTCTGGTCTGACATGGGGGGGTCTGGAGAGTTCTGGTCTGACATGGGGGGAGTCTGGAAAGGTCTGGTCTGACATGGGGGGTCTGGAGAGGTCTGGTCTGACATGGGGGGGGTCTGGAGAGGTCTGATCTGACATGAGGAGGTCTGGTCTGACATGGGGGGGTCTGGAGAGGTCTGGTCTGACATGAGGGGGTCTGGTCTAACATGGGGGTCTGGAGAGGTCTGGTCTGACATGGGGGGTCTGGAGAGGTCTGGTCTGACATGGGGGGGTCTGGAGAGGTCTGGTCTGACATGGGGGGGTCTGGAGAGGTCTGGTCTGACATGGGGGGTCTGGAGGTCTGGTCTGAGGTCAGATATGGAGGTCTGGAGGTCTAATGGGGGTCTGATATTGCGGCAGGGTCTGGTCTGAGGTCTAAAATTGGGGTCTTATATGGGGTCTGACATAGAGGTCTGGTTTGAGATGAGGAGGTCTCATTTAGGGTTTTATATGGGTATTTTTTTTGTAATAGCACACAATATAAAGGGGTGTTTTTGTCCTGGCGCACTATTTGTGTGGTACCAGTATTTTCAGGGGGACTGTTTCTTCAGGATAGTATTGGGGGGCACAGCGGACACAGTATTGCGGGTGGCAGGATGGGGTGTAGAGAAGGTGAGAGGATGATGAAAAAGTAAGAAAGTAAGATGTCTGTTTGTTAAACTCTGCAGAGACGAGGCGCGGCTGAAATAAATCACCATGGCGGTCTGGTCTGAATGGAGAAGATGAGGAAAGAGAATGTCTACATCAAAGGAGACATCACTGGATGTAAGAGGTACATATGTGGCACTGTGTGTTCTCTAAAGTATGTCTTTAACCCCTTCAACCCCGGGCCTGTTTTCACCTTCCTGCCCAGGCCATTTTTTGCAAATCTGACGTGTCACTTTATGTGGTAATAACTTTGGAACGCTTTTACTTATCCAGGCCATTCTGACATTGTTTTCTTGTCACATATTGTGCTTCACGACAGTAGTAAATTTGTGGCAAAATATTTCATTTTTATGTATAAAAAAATTTCCAAATTTCAATTTCTCTACTTTCAAAATACATAGTAATACCTCCAAAAATAGTTATTATTTTACATTCCCCATGTATCTACTTTATGTTGGCATCATTTTATAAATGTCATTTTACTTTTTTAGGACGTTAGAAGGCTTAGAAGTTTAGAAGCCATTTTTCAAATTTTCAACAAAATTTCCAAAACCATTTTTTAAGCACCAATTCAGATATAAAGTGATTTTGAGGGGTTTACGTAATGGAAACCACCCATAAATGAATCCATTTTAGAAACTACACCCCTCAAATTATAAAAAACTGATGTTACAAACTTTGTTAATCCTTGAGGTGTTCCACAAGAATTAAAGGAAAATGGATGTGAAATTTCAAAATTTCACTTTTTTGGTAGATTATTCATGTTAATAATTTTTTTCTTGCACAGCAAGGGTTAACAGTAAACCAAACCCCAGTATACATTGCTCTGATTCTGCAGTTTACAGAAATACCCCATATGTGGTGGTAAATGTCTCTATGGGTTTGTGGCAGTGGTCAGAAGGAAAGGAGCGCCATACAAATTTTGGAGGCAGATTTTTCTAGAAAGGCACCATTTTGTAATTGAGAGACCCTGACGTACCCCTACAGTGGAAACCCTCAAAAAGTGACCCCATTTTGGAAACTACACCCTTCAAAGAATATATTAAGGGGGGTACTGGCCACTTTGACCCCCTAAGCATTTTACGGAATATGGAAACACTTGGCTGTGAAAATGAAGTTTCATTTCTTCCAATAAAATGTTGCTTTAGCCCCAAATTTTTCATTTTCACAAGGGGTAACAGTAGAAAAGCACCCCATAATTTGTTCCCCATTTTCTTGAATACGGCAACATATGTGGTGGTAAACTGCTGTGGGGGCACATGGCAGGACTCAGAACAGAAGGAGCGCCATATGGATTTTGCAGGCCAGATTTTGATGGATTGGTTTTTTGAGATATTGTCTTATGTGGGGGCTCATTTTTTGTGGGATGAGGTGTTGTTTTCATTGGTATCATTATGCGGTACATAAGACTTTTGGATCGCTTGGTATTACACTTTTTGTGAGTCAAGCTGAAAAAAATATCTGTTTTGACAGTTATTTTTTTTATTATTTTTTTTACAGCATTCACCTGAGGGGAAATATAATGTGATATTTTTATAGAGCAGGTTGTTACTGACGCGGCAATACCCAATATGTGTATCATTTTTATTTTTGTTCAGTTTTACACATTAGATGGATTTTTGAACAGTATAAAATCTTTTTTTTGTGTTGTCATTTTCTGAGAGCCATATTTTTTTTATTTTTTGGGCAATTGTCTTAGGTAGGGTCTCATTTTTAGCGGGACAGGATGACGGTTTGATCGGTACTATTTTGGGGTAAATATGCCTTTGATCGCCTGCTTTTACACTTTTTGTGAGGGTAGGTGACCAATAAATGGCTGTTTTGGCATAGTGTTTTTTAAAAATTTTTTTTACAGCATTCACCTGAGGGGGGATATAATGTGATATTTTTATAGAGCAGGTTGTTACTGACGCGGCAATACCCAATATGTGTATCATTTTTATTTTTGTTCAGTTTTACACATTAGATGGATTTTTGAACAGTATAAAATCTTTTTTTTTGTGTTGTCATTTTCTGAGAGCCATTTTTTTTAATTTTTTGGGCAATTGTCTTAGGTAGGGTCTCATTTTTAGCGGGACAGGATGACGGTTTGATCGGTACTATTTTGGGGTAAATATGCCTTTGATCGCCTGCTTTTACACTTTTTGTGAGGGTAGGTGACCAATAAATGGCTGTTTTGGCATAGTGTTTTTTAAAAAATTTTTTTACAGCATTCACCTGAGGGGGGATATAATGTGATATTTTTATAGAGCAGGCTGTCACGGACGTGTCGATACCCAATATATCTAACATTTTTATTTTTGTTCAGTTTTACACAGTAAATGAATTTTTGAACAGAATTAAATCTTGTTTTTGTGTTGCTATTTTCTGAGAGCCATATGTTTTTTATTTTTTGGGTGATTGTCTCAGGTAGGGTCTAAATTTCTGTGGGACGAGATGATGGTTTGATTGGTACCATTTTGGGGTAAACATGCCTTTTTGATCGCGTGGTATTACACTTTTTGTGAGGCAAGGCGAAAAAAAATGACTGTTATGGCACAGTTTTTTTTTACATTTTTTTACAGCATTCACCTGGGGAGCCATCTCATGTAATATTTTTATAGAGCAAGTTGTTACAGACGCGGTGATACCCAATTTGTCTAACATTATTATTTTTGTTAAGTTTTACACATTAGATGCATTTTTGAACAGAATAAAATCTTTTTTTTTTGTGTTGCTATTTTCTGAGAGCCATATATATTTTTTTTTTTTTGGGTGATTGTCTTAGGTAGGGTCTAAATTTCTGTGGGACGGGATGGCGGTTTGATTGGTACCATTTTGGGGTAAATACGCCTTTTTGATCGCCTGCTATTACACTTTTTGTGAGGGAGGGTGAACAAAAAATGGCTGTTTTGGGAATTTTAAAAAAAAATTTTTTTATTACTGCGTTCACCTGGTGGGGTGGATGATGTGATATTTTTATAGAGCCTGTCGATACGGACGCGGCGATACCTACTTTTTTTTTACAATTTTTTTAAACTTTATTTTGGGAAAAGTGCGCTTTTTTTTTTTTTTTACTTGAAATTTTTTTGTAAAACTTTTTTTTTTCACTTTTTTTCTCTTTTAGGGTTCTGATCCCCCTTCCAATGCATTACAATACTTCTGCATTGTAATGCATTGGCTGTAAGTGTATTACCAGTGTAATACACTTACAGCTTGCTTCCTGTGAGATTCAAGGGTCTGGATCTCACAGGCTCGCAGGGATGGCAGCCACGATGCCTAAGGAAGGCATCGGGCTGTCATCCAAGCCATTGGGTTCCCGTCACAGCAGCGCGGGGACCCAATGGACTCTCCTTGCGCACACCCACATCGCATGACCGCGGCACATCGAGGGTTAATACGCCCGCATCGGTGTTTTCACCAATGCAGGCGTACGCAGCAGGGGTCCGGCTACTGGTAACAGCCGGCCCCCTGCAGCTGATCGGGCGGGCGCAGCTCCTGCATCCGCCCGATCAGCGTGGCGTAGTGCTATGGCGCTGGGTGGCAAGTCCTTTCCCGCAGCGCCGTACATGTATGGCGCTGGTCGGGAAGGGGTTAAAGGCTTTTTTTTTGTACAAGCTGCCTTCTCTGCTCTGTTTACTGCTCATCATTGCAAATGCTGCGGCGAGCAGGTGAACAGAGCGGAGAAAGCAGCTGATCTGCGGGGGTGCTGGGGTACCCCACCGATCTTATATTGATGACCTATCCTAGGTCATCCTAGGTAACATTAGGACTGGAGGGAAGGGGACAACAGAGAAGCTAGGTGCACCATTTCTTAGTAGTGGTAATGGTGGTGGGGGGGGGCAAGCTGAACACCAGGCCCCATGAGACTTTAGCTACGCCCCTGGCTGGCATTATGGGTGATCTCACGTTCCCGGGCTTCTTAGTTTCACTTTGTAACATGTGTAGCCACCATTTTATGAAAAAAATCATTCGTTACCACAAAGCGCGAGGACATTTGGATTTTCTGCGAATCAAATTTTCTTCAGATCGAACTCCATTTTGGATACTTCGATTTGCTCAACACTAATTGCTATGATTGAAATGTGATGAAATGATAACACAAGACACTTTAAAAAGTCAATTTACATCCTATCTTTGTATTAAAGGATCTAATTTTTGTGATTACATACTGAGCCAGATTTACTAATTCTGTCTAATATATAGACAGTGTATGCTTAGACTAGACAGTAAAAAGATGTACCAGATTTATCAAAGTGCATGCTGCTGGATTATAAATTTGGTCCAATACTGATAAGAGAAATCCAGCACTGCGTCTTAAAATGATCCATAAAGTACGAATTATTGAGACGCAGTGCTGGATTTCTCCTATCAGTATTGGACTGTTAGCAGAACGGCTTTTCCGCGCACCACATTTTCCTGGGATTTGGACCTTGCAAAGTGGTTTAGCGGTGAGCTGTATGACCTTCTTTAATTTTTGTTCATAAGAAATTTGGTATTTCTTTAAACTGTCTAGTATGAAAGCCTTATTAGATTGCATGATTTTGTGCCTATTGGCGAACCAGTCGAGATTTATTTTGGCTCTGGTTCGCTGAATTTTTAAATACGTTCGGTTTGAACCCGAATCAGTTTGGGCTGAACCGAAGTTGCCCCAATTGCCCTGAAAATTAGCATAAAACCCTCTCTAGCCTTCTAATTTTTACGAAAACTGGTTATCTCTTTTCGTTCATTTTTTTCTTCCCTCCACCATCCCCCAAGTGCTGGAATTCAACAACAGCAATAATAAATGAAATATCGGTAAATGCACATTTGACTGTGTTATCATACAGCTTGATTAGCTTAAAAAGACACTGTGCCAGCACATGTCTCATGCTTTTTTGCAAAGCTTTCAAAAATTGTCCCTTGTCGGGGGCATATGATGTTTAACCCCTTAGTGACCACCCATACTCCTTTTTACGGTGGTCACTAGGCCAGGTTTTTTTCTTTTTTTTATGGCGGCCCAGTCTAAGTGCTGCACGGGTTTCCTGTGCAGCGGGGAGCGTGGGCCTGGCTCTCACATGAGAGCCGTGACCCTCCTCTAACAGCCCAGACCGGCAGAAGTGCCGCTCCGGGCTGTTTAACGCTTTACATGCCGCGGGCAATGACGCCCGCCGCATGTAAAGCGCTGACAGAGGGAACGGTCTCCCTCTGTCTCCCATCGGCAGCCCGCAAATGCGATCCCGGGGTGCCGATGTGTGTGAAGGCTGGCAGGGGTCTGATGTAGGGCCCAGACCAGCCTTGAGTAATTTCCAGCAGGCCGCGCCTCTCTGGCGCAGCCTGCAGGTCAATGTTAGAATAGCATTGCAATTAAAGATATTATTTTATTTATACTGAAAAATGAACGCCGTAAAATTTATAACGTAAAAACGCAGTGGCAGTATTGCAGTTTTTCCCATCTCCCTCCCATAAAGAGTTAATAAAAGTTAATCAGAAAGTTATGTGTACCCCATAATGGCTACAACTTGTCTCGCAAAAAACAAGACCTCATACAGCTATATAGACAGAAAAATAAAAAAGTCATAGCTCTTGGAACGCAACACTTGGTCAGTAAGGCCCAAAACAGACCGGTCACCAAAGGGTAACACACCGTGTTATGAGATTAAAACAAATACTGTGGAACTTTATGGCTGGCAAGTGGCATTAGTGGCAAGATGCAGGCCGCAGCAGCAGACGAACAGAATGTGATGGTAGACTGACAGACAGACCACAAGAGTGACAAGATGGAGCAAGGACAGGTCTATTGATCGCATTCAGCCTGCTTGGACTGTTAGAAAATTTCTGTATTAATACAGTAATCACGTACATATTCTGCCTCATGAAATGTAACCCCCCCAAAATAAAAATGTTAAAATTTCAACAGTGTTAAATGGCCAACTGACCCCCCCACCCACAGCAGATTTTTTTTTGCACGGAGACTGACCCTCAGACATTAGTGGCACGGTGCAGGCCACAGCATTGCCTTGTTTATGCTTCACCTTAATAAAATTTAACCACCCCCACCCCCAAAATGTAGTTATTTATTTTGTGATCTGTAAGCAATGACATACAGAATTTAGAAAATTTCAACCATGTGGAAACTGAATAAATGTAAACTGACGATTTATAGACATTAGTATCATGATGCAGGCCACAGCAACAGCCATACAGAACGTGATAACAGGCAGACAAACAGCAACAGAGGCAAGATGGGGCACCACTAGCATTGGAATCAGACAGTGTAAAAATTCTCCCAATCCAGGCTTGGTTCATTTTGACGAAAGTGATGGGCACCATAACCCCCGCGGTGCTGACAATCCACTCCAAGATGACACTGGAGGCAGCGCAAGAAAGAAGAAAGAGAGCATGCTGTGCCAGTTCAGACCACTGTTCCAGTCTGCCTGCCCAGAAATCCATGGGGTCAGGAAACTGGGTATGTAACAAAGACTGGCCATGGTTTAGGTAGGCCTAAACCTGGGTGTTGAGGCTAAAGCCTCAGCCAGGCACGGCACATGGAAAAACTGCTCCATCATGTTGAGGAGACTGAAATGGCTGCTGTGGGTGGGGGGATGACTCTGCAGGGGTCCAAGGGGGGCCTCCCATTCAGACAAGATGGCGGCAAGTGTCTGCTTGCCTTAATCTGCGGCAAGCTGCGTACGTAGTGATTCCTGGTAGTAACGTAAGTTGTCCTTCCTTTCTGCCATAGGAAAACATTTCTCCATTTTGCTTTGGTAGCTAGGGTCTAAAAGCAAGGCTATCCAGTAATCCTCAGACTGCTTTATGTCAACAATACACCTGTCACTGCTTAAGCAAGTCAACATAAGTGGCCATTCTGGCCAGCGGGCCCGAGGAGCCACTTCTTTCCTGCTCTGATCCTCCCCTTCCCCACTGAGACCATTGGGTGCCTTGGCCAGTGTCATATTCTTGCTCCTCCACCTTCTTCTCCTCTTGCAGTGGCAGCTCCTTATCCTCATCTTCTTCATCTTTATCATCCTCCTCCTCCATCGCAGATTCCCTTTGTGTGTCCCCAACAATTACAGGGCTGACAGCAAAATGTGTCAGCTGGTCTTCTTCCCCCATGGTCCCCTGCTGCGTGCGTCAGCATCTGTTCTAAGATAAATATGAGAGGTATGACATCATTAATGCCACGGTTTTCCCTGCTGACAAACTTTTTGGCCTCTTCAAAGGGCTTCAGCACCCGACAGGTGTCTCTGATGAGCTGCCACTGCCTGATCTTGAAGCAATACATGCTCCCGGCTGCTAAGGGTGCATGACAAAATTGTTCACGGATTTTCGCTACTCATACAGACGCTGAAGCATGTGCAATGTTGAATTCCAGCAAGTTGGCACATCGCAGATTAAGCAGTGTAGTGGCAAGCCGTTCTGTCTTTGCAGGTCCAGGAGAGCGTTCTTTGCTGCGTAACAGTGGATGAAATACTTGTACAGTCTCCTAGACTTTGCCAGCACCTTGCTCAAGCCAGTGTACTTATTTAGAAAGCGCTGCACCACTAGGTTGATGACGTGAGTCATGCAGGGAGCATGTGTTATTTCGCCTGGTTCAGGGCAGCCACAATGATGCGCCCATTGCCGCTGACCACTTTGCCCAATTGGGGTCTGCAGCCTTCTCCTCCACCTCCTCCTATGGGCAGTACAAACACTGACTGCTGTCACACAAGTTGTCAACAGGGAGAATCTCTTGACTATCTGCCGTAGGGTGTGGTAGGGTTTTCTTGCCCCACCAAAAAAAGAAATGCTCCTTTCTAGGAGGGGGCAGTGAAGACTGGGAGGGCTCCACTGAAAGCCTTCTTTGGGCATGCATGGAGGAGGAGCAGATAGAACGCTGTGACCCCCTGGTTCCATCACATGGTATCGGACTCTGAAGTCACCTCCACGTCATCCTGCTATGACTGAGAGGGGAAGTGAGCCATCCAATCCACTTCCAATCTCATCCTCTTTCTCCTCAACTATAATGTTGTGCTTTTCCAATGCCAGCAGGGACTGCTACAGCCTACTACTACTACCACTACTTCTGGCTCTGGGTCTTTCGTTTGGAACCTTTCTCTAACCCGTTCGTTATCACGTCTAGACACTTTTGTGTGCTACCCTTTTCTATTTATGTAGCAATCTTGTATACATGCTGCTAGTTTGAATATAATCGGTCCCCAATAAAAAAAAAAATTGATTGGTAATGTGTTTGTAAACACAGAAATAAAGGGAAACTGATTTAGGCCTAAATTCATTATCCCTCACAAATATTTTTGTGTGCTAATCACCTATTTGCTGGTTTAATTAAATTGAACAAATTCCAACCGTGCTTGACGGTCAATTTCTCCTTAATACACACAGATTGCTGCGATACTGTGGGTATTGCTGCAGTAATAATGTATAGATGCTGATTAATTAAACTGAAAGTACCCCCCCCCCAAAAAAAAAAATTTAAATTGTGACTGTGTGGAAACTGAAATATGTAAAGGGAGTGTCATGCCTTCGCAAGCAGTAATATCTGTTTTATTGTGTGCATTTGTAGCACCCTCCACCCTGCGTGGTGGTCGGTTGCTACAGCATGTATGTGTTTCTGTATATAGTGTTAATTAAAAAAAGCAGGAGGCCGGTCACCTAGGCAACCCCAGTGCCTAGGGAGAGGAAGTGGGAGGAGCCTGGCAGATAAGAACAGGGGAAGCAGTCAGTCTGCAGGAGAGGTGACAGTCTGCATAAGAGAGTCTGCTGAAGGAGAGTGAGTTGGTAGTCTCCAGCAGAAGCAGTCCACACAGGGAGTCTGTGTGAGGAGACTGAAGAAGAAAGTCTTCAGAGGGCAGTTAGGATAGTGCCTGAAGGAGCTAGTGGCCAAGCAGCTTGACAGTGCAGGAGGAAAATAGGCCAAAGCGACCGGTGACCTGAATGTTCCAGTTTTCCCTGCTGTCTCTGAGTCATCCTTTCTGCTGCCGATGCGCCTCCCCTCTATCACACAAGTCTCCAAGACAAAGGCAAGTGATCGCCCCACGATCTCTAACCCTGGGAGCCAGCCCTAGTCAAGGGGGGGTTTAAGATCAGCGCTGACCCACAACATCCATCTCCCAGGGGCCTGTGTCAGTGCTCGGCCCTATCTAGGCCGAACACCTTGACTGGCGTCGCAAACTATTCCCAAATACCCTTTCCCCTTTTAAGAGTGTCCGTGAGACGGCCCCAACCCCTTACAAGAAGTACCCTCGGCCTGGGTGGGCGTCACACATTTTTATATTCCCTATTGTAATGTATTGCCCCCTGCCAATTACTTTGCAAACAATGCCATCTACTGTCATGATGTAGTATGTTTTATACCACTTCCTATATCAGTAATAAGCTCCTACTGAGCTCTCATAAGTTTGCCTATTCCAGCCACCTTAGTTTCCCATCTGCCTCTGGGTCCTGCCATTCCTTCTAGAGGTAGCTATCTTGTCTTCATGGAAGCCAGACATGCTGTCTCCATCCCTCTGCCATTCAGCTTCATCCTGCTATTTAACCTTAACCATAGCACAGTTGGTGAGTCCTACTTGCCTTTATCATCCCACACACGGTTATCTCTGTATTACTGTGCCTCAGCTGTTCCCATGTTACTACTATGTGTTCAGCTTTCCTCATGGTTAGTCAGCCATCTTGCCCTCACCCACCACATGCGGCCTATATATATATTGCAAGTAGGTGCTCTTGAGGTTCACCTGCACTTCTGATAGTATCACAGCCACAGGTCCTGTCTTTTCTCCCTGTCAGCTGCCCTGCTTCTCTCTATTGTACATAGGACATACAATTTGTCTTTGCAGTCCTAGACTTTCCCTGTCAATAAGCTTGATTGATTGATTTCTGACTGTCTCTTATTAATTTTTCACTCTCCCTGACACCCTGAGATCACTTTCCTCGCAGACACTATAAGACCCAACCACCTTCTTTTATAGCCCTGCATAGAATGGTGTTTTGCTCATTCTGCTACGGCACCTCCCTGCCTGTTGCAGCACTGATTGGCTCATCCAGGCAAGCCCTCCCACCCACTTCCTCTCACAGTTATGTGAGAACCCTTCGCTTTCCTTAGTGCTTTTTTCCTGCCAACATGTGCACTAAAATGGAGCTATAGGCCCTTTTAGTGAGTTTGTCCAAAACAAAGCTGAAAGATTCGGGCTTGTCTGCCGTCCTCTTCAGACTTTGGACTGAAGAGGTATTGCTACAATTCTACAAAGAATTTGAAACTTAAGCAAAACTAGGCAAATTTATTGGACTTTTCAAGGTTATTAGACAAATAAATTCAATAGCTTTTCATCTTAAAATTCCCAAGACAGTGAGGGTACATCCAGTGTTCCAGGTATCACTTCTGAAACCTGCTGTTCCAAATCCGTTTCCAGGACCTATCCTTCCTCCCCTCGACCAAGTTGAAATGGGTGGAGAAGAACATTACACCATTGAAAAGATCCTGGACTCTAGAATTGACTGCATAAGGAATTTCACCCAAAAAATATCCAGAAAAACCAAGTGAAGCACTGTCCACATGCTGCTGCTGAAGGAGGGAACAATGTCAGGATCCTGAAGTATTTTTATAATTAACCACTAGTGGCTGCTGTTTCACTCACTCTGAACTATTGTGTTGCACTTCTACTCCTCACCACTGGAGGCTGTTGTATTTGCCCTTAACAAAGATGGCGACTATGTGCTGATTGGAAGCCATCTTGTTTCCTGTTTGGGCCTACTTTTACCCATGTGGTAATTCAATAATTGCTCAAGTATTGTGACTTGTCTTACCCAGACTGTTTCTAGTCCTTGCTGTATAACCACCTCTTGATCTTCACTTCAAACTGCACTACGGACAACATCTCTACATTTCATAACTGAGACTGGTTTACTCCATCTGGCTACCAGATTCCAGCCGTGTTGTTAGTGTAGAGAAGAGAGAGAGAGAGATGTATATGTTGTAGAGCTGTGTTTACTAGGTGTGTGTATAGCAGTGCTGTGTGATTATATGTCAACTGTGTTTTGTATGGTGTGTATGCATTTGTGCTTTGTATCTATGTCAGCTGTGTAGCGAGTTGTGCTTGTCACAAGGTAAGGTTTAATAAGTTAAAAGTACTTTTTTTTTCTCATTTTCTGTCTAAACCTGGGGTGTGTATTATATTCAAGTGTCTCCTATGTATATATGTGGACCAACAGAGGGGAACCTGACTCCCAAGATTCAGGCTTCAAAGCCATCCCTCTACTAAGTCGACACCCACATGGTCTGAACAGGCTCCAAGATTCAGGCTATAAAGCCGAGACCTACATGGTCTGAACAGGCTTCAAGATGTGATAGTTTTTTACTGATTATTCCGGGGATGGGGGGGATGTCCACCTCTTGGCTTTGGAATGTGTGGATGGACTTCTTTTCGTATTTTTCCAACCGTCATGGCATTCACATGATGCAGTTTAGCAATTTTCTTGGGCAAGATACTGCTATCGATGACCTGGATGATGTTGTTTCTCTTTTCTTGGGAAATCATCTTCATGGCGGCTCCTGGATTCAAACCAGTGACCTTTTGCTTGGGAATCAACCTAATAACACATTGAACTATTAGGAAATGTGAGAACGGGTTGTAATTTCTAGTGTACAAGAAGAAAGATTGTTTCACCACCAGAAGCAAAACAGTATCAATGCAGTTACGTGAAAAGAATCTGCATAACTAATTATAGATGAAATATTTGTAAGTACAATTTATGTATGAGATAGCCAAGATGATAAAATGATGGTAGTCTCACGTTCGAAGCTGTAGTGGATGGTGAGATATGGAGCCTGAAAGTCTAAAATTCAAAACATTGTTAATCTTTTGCTCATCAGTGTATATGCAAATTATCATGTCTAACATCTGACAGCATCAGATCATAGAAAAGCTCATTTGAATATATTTCCCTTAAACCCAGAGGGGCATCGCATGGCTTACTACATTACTGCGCTAACGTACTCGGCTACTTGGCATAGTAGAGGCATTGCCTGGTCTAAAATACTGCACACGCGTACTTGGGAACCATGGCCTCTCCATAATGAAAAAGCATACCCCTTAGACAACAAATATATATTGTCAAGAAACACACAGTTCTCTACTAGTCTCTCTTGTTCAGCATAAATCAATTTGTGACCAAACTGAAACTGAATTTATAAAAAAAATTTGGTGAACTTCAAACAAAATAAAATATTGTTTGGTTTGCTCATCTCTAATACAGACAGTTGTAAAAACTGTGCATGAGATCACCTGTAATTTTAGTCCAAGGGCCCCATTTTCTCTAACGGCAGCCTAGAAAGGTATAAAACATAGTATATGTAAAGTATAATTTAATGTGTACATTAATTTTATATTAACTGTGTGCCACAAAGTGTGATATAAAGATATGTTCATCTCGTATATTTGCCCATTCAATGAGCTATTGCCAAAGGCTACATTTAGCTTTATGACTCTGTCAACAATCCATTGGGAATTCTTTTGTGCAACAGACCAATTGGGTTTCATTCTATGATGGATGATCTTACAAGAGACTAACCTCAGCAGAAACTAATCTTCTTCAGGTCCCTATATAGTTGCGTCTCTAATTTACTTTTGTGTACTTAGACAGTAGGGCATTTATGGATACTAGAATAGTTATCTGGACGTCACAAACATCCTTCCTGATAAAATATGCATGGAATATTTTATCTGGAGGTCAAAATATTTAGCTTTTGGATCCCTTAGGCAAAGAAGGAACCTGTACAAGTGGTAACTATTACTGAATGAAATACTGTATGGAGCCATCCTTGTTTAGCTCAGATAGATAGATAGATAGATAGATAGATAGATAGATAGATAGATAAATAGACAGATAGTTAAACACTGTGGAACAGATTGCGGCTGCAAAGATTGTGATAAAATTCCCCCGCTTCACCACTACTCTTTTCTCAGACAGTAGTAGAATTTACCTATGACTATGGACCAAAATGAGGGAAAATCAAATTCCATACAATATTCCTGTACTGTATTATCATCTGGAGCAAAATCCTTAACCCTTAGAGTACCAGTGCCATACATGTACGGCGCTGGGACGATGTGGACACATGGCACCCGCTCGCACGTGCGGCGGGCGTCATGGCCGGCAAGTCTCTGCTGTTTCTAACGGTACTTACCGCCATCGGCGGCGTCTTCCTAGGCCTTTAGATGCCGTGATCACACGGCATCTAGTTGCGTCTAAACCCGGAAGTGTACGCTTCCAGGTGGTGTACAGACACCCCGTGTGGACAATCGGGGTGTCTCTACACGATCTGAAAGCTGTAAACCTCGCTGATGAGGTTTACAGCTTTCAAAGTGCAATTCTTCTTCTGGCCACTAGATGGCAGGCCAGGATAAGAAATGAGCAAATTCGGTCATTAAGTCAAAAATAAAAGACCCTCATTGCTCATAAAGAAAACATAAAAAACACAATATATTTGTTCATATTTGAGCTTTAAAATAATCACAAAAAATTTAAAAAAATGTTAAAAAATATATAAAAAATAAAAAAATATAAAAGTTCAAATCACCCCCCTTTCCGTATAATTAAAAAATAAATAGCTAAATAACAATAAATATAGACATCATGGGTATCACCGTGACCGAAAACGCCCGTACTTTTAAAATATAAAAAAAAAATTCCAATACGGCGAAAAAAAGCGTCCAAATGGAGATTCGCTGTTTTTTGTCGCTTTTTTTTTCTAAAAAAAATTAAATAAAAAGTGATCAAAAAGTCATACACATCCCAGAATGGTATCGATAAAAAAATGCAGATCGCCCCGCAAAAAGTGAGCCCCCATACAGCTCCATACACATAAATACCAAAAAGTTATAGGGGTCAAGATATGACAAAAAAAAGGCCAACTTTATAATTATTTTATCACTATCAAAACGCAGGAAAAACTATACATATTAGGTATCGCTGGATTCGTACTGACCAGTAGAATGAAAGTAACTGGTCAGTTTTAATGAACATCGAATGTTGTAAATAAGAAACCCGTAGAACTGTAGCGGAATAGCGTCTTTTTTGCAATTTCACCCGATTTGGAATTTTTTTCCCGCTTCCCACTACACTATATGCAATATTAAATGGTGGCGTTGGAAAGTACAACTTGTCCCGCAAAAAACAAGCCCTCATACAGCTATGTGAACAGAAAAATAATACAGTTATGGCTGTTTGAAGGCAGGGAGCACAAAACGAAAACGCATAACCGAAAAAAACGGTAATATTGTTTGCATTATTCCAGTGAGCGTGAGGGTACTCTATGATTACTAAGTGTACAGTCAACCATGTTTTCAAATTGATTGTTTAAAAATTAATTGTTGATTGACAACAAGCGTTCAATTAAAGGGGTTGTCCAGGTTCAGAGCTGGGCATTTTCTTATCTTCTCCCCTCCAGCCCCCCTGACATGAGCATGTCTGATGCTTTTTTTTATTTCCAATGAGATACTGCTAGGCAGAGGCTTCTGCTCAGCAATATTCCCGGTGATGTCACCGGCTCTGATGGGTAGGCGTTAGCGCTGCCCTAGCCTTTTCACAGGCTAGGGCAGCGCTAAAACCCATCCATTAGTGGCAGCAACATCACGGGCTCACTGCTGGGTGGAAGCCTAGCAGTACCTATGGAGAGTCTGGTACATTACTGGATCTCCTTAAAATGCCTTTGTCCTGCGCAATTCAGCAAATGTTCATATTAGTGGGGCTGTCTGAGTGAAAACGGGGATTCATAGCTGAACCCGGACAACCCTTTTTAAGAATGTAACATAGTAACATAGTAACATAGTTTATAAGGCCGAAAAAAAGACATCTGTCCATCCAGTTCGGCCTGTTTTCCTACAAGTTGATCCAGAGGAAGGCAAAAAAACCCTGTGAGGTAGAAGCCAGTTTTCCCCACTTTAGGGAAAAAAATTCCTTCCCGACTCCAATCAGGCAATCAGAATTACTCCCTGGATCAACAACCCCTCTCTAGTAACTATAACCTGTAATATTATTACCCTCCAAAAATACATCCAGGCCCCTCTTGAACTCTTTTAGTGAACTTACCATCACCACCTCCTGAGGCAGAGAGTTCCATAGTCTCACTGCTCTTACCGTAAAGAATCCTCTTCTATGTTTGTGTACAAACCTTCTTTCCTCCAGACGCAGAGGATGTCCCCTCGTCACAGTCACAGTCCTGGGGATAAATAGATCGTGGGAGAGATCTCTGTACTGACCTCTGATATATTTATACATAGTTATTAGATCTCCCCTCAGTCGTCTTTTTTCTAAAGTGAATAAGCCTAATTTTGATAATCTTTCTGGGTACTGTAGTCCACCCATTCCAGTTATTACTTTAGTTGCCCTCCTCTGAACCCTCTCCAGCTCTGCTATGTCTGCCTTGTTCACAGGAGCCCAGAACTGTACACAGTACTCCATGTGTGGTCTGACTAGTGATTTGTAAAGTGGCAGGACTATGTTCTCATCACGGGCATCTATGCCTCTTTTGATGCAGCCCATCATCTTATTGGCCTTGGCAGCAGCTGTCTGACACTGGTTTCTGCAGCTTAGATTTCTGTTCACTAAAATTCCTAGGTCCTTTTCCATGTCAGAGTTACCCAATATTTTACCATTTAGTATGTACTGGTGACTTGCATTATTCCTTCCCATATGCATAACTTTACATTTGTCAGTGTTAAACCTCATCTGCCACTTCTCTGCCCAAGCCTCCAGTCTATCCAGATCCATCTGTAGCAGTGTACTGTCCTCTTCTGTGTTAATTACTTTACACAGTTTAGTGTCATCTGCAAAAATTGATATTTTACTGTGCAAGCCTTCTACAAGATCATTAATAAATATATTGAAGAGAATAGGGCCCAATACTGACCCCTGTGGTACCCCACTAGTGACAGTGACCCAATCTGAGTATGTACCGTTAATAACCACCCTCTGTTTTCTATCACTGAGCCAGTTACTTACCCACATACAGACATTTTCTCCCAGGCCAAGCATTCTCATCTTATATACTAACCTTTTATGTGGTACAGTGTCAAATGCTTTGGAGAAGTCCAGATATACGACATCCATTGATTCGCTGCGGTCTAGTCTAGAACTTACCTCCTCATAGAAACTGATTAAATTGGTTTGACATGACCGATCCCTCATGAAGCCATGCTGATAGGGAGTAATTTGCTTATTTTCATTGAGGTACTCCAAGATAGCATCTCTTAGAAAACCCTCAAACAGTTTACCCACGACAGATGTTAAACTTACCGGCCTATAGTTCCCGGGCTCTGTTTTTGGACCCTTTTTGAATATTGGAACCACATTTGCTATGCGCCAATCCTGTGGAACACTCCCTGTCAGTATAGAGTCCTTAAATATCAGAAATAAGGGTCTGGCGATGACATTACTTAATTCTCTTAGGATACGGGGGTGTATGCCATCCGGTCCTGGCGATTTGTCTATTTTAATCTTTTTAAGACGCAGCTCTACTTCTTCCTGGGTCAGACAGGGCACTTTTAATGGGGAATTTACTTTTATATTCTGCATTTCATCTGACAGTTTATTTTCCTCAGTGAATACAGTGGAGAAAAAGATATTTAGTAGCTTTGCTTTCTCCTCATCGCTCTCTGCAACTCCCCCCTCATTACTCTGTAAGGGGCCGACACCTTCAGGTTTATACTTTTTACCATTTATATAATTAAAGAACATTTTAGGGTTAGTTTTACTTTCTTTGGCGATTAATCTCTCGGTCTCTAGTTTGGCTGTTTTTATTTGTCTGTTACATATTCTATTTTTTTCCTTATAGTTTTTCAATGCTTTCTCGCTCCCCTCCTGTTTTAGTGATTGAAATGCTTTCTGTTTGTCATTTATTGCTTTCTTTACAGTTCTATTTATCCACATTGGTTTTTTCTTGTTTCTTATTATTTTATTCCTATATGGTATGTACCTCTCACAATTAGATATTAGGATGTTTTTAAAAATATCCCATTTTGTGGCTGTATTTTTATTTTTGAAGACTTTGTCCCAGTTAGTTAGGCCTATGGCCTCTCTTAGTTGGCTAAATTTAGCTTTTTTGAAGTTAGGTATTTTTGTTCCTCCCTGAAGAAACGCTCTTTTGAATGACAATTGGAAGGTTATTATGTTATTGTCACTATTTCCCAGGAGTCCCCCGACCTGCACATCTGTTGTTCTGTCAGGTCTATTGGTTAATACTAAGTCCAGTATGGCCGTCCCTCTAGTCGGGTCCTGAACCAGTTGGGAAAGGTAATTGTCTTTGGTTATTTCCAAGAACCTGTTTCCTTTATGAGATGTACAGGTTTCAGTTTCCCAGTCTATATCTGGGTAGTTGAAATCCCCATAATAACGACCTCATTATGATTTGCCACCTCGTCTATTTCGTTTAGAAGTAGATTTTCTATGGGCTCTGATATAGTAGGGGGTTTATAATAAACTCCTATTAGTATTTTATTATTGTTTTTGGCTCCATTTATTTCTACCCACAGTGACTCCACATCTTCATGTCCCTCACTTATATCTTCCCGCAGTGTGGGCTTTAGACAGGACTTTACATAAAGGCAGACCCCTCCCCCTCTCCGGTTTTGGCGATCCTTTCTAAAAGACTGTAACCCTGTACGTTAACTGCCCAGTCATAGGTATCATCCAGCCATGTCTCAGTTATTCCCACTATGTCATAGTCCTCCTCACACATCACTAATTCCAGTTCACCAATTTTATTAGTCAGGCTTCTGGCATTAGTGTACATACACTTAAGAGGTCTATGTATATTTTTTACCCCCCTTTTAAAATTACTATTACCTGTGAAGTGAATATCCGGGGTTTTTGGGTTACTTTGGTTGATGTTTTGCCCAATATTCTCCCTACATTCCTCACTAATCCCAACCCCCACTAACCCCCCACCCTCCCCGACTATGACCCACTCTCTATCTACACTATCTACCCCCTTATTAGTATTACCCCCCACCCTCCCCCTCCCCCCTTTCGAAACAGTTAATTTAAAGGGAACCTGTCATCAACTTTATGGTGACCTCACTGAGGGCAGCATAAAATACTGACAGAAATGCTGACTTTAGCAGTATGTCACTTATGAGCTAAAAGTAAGTGGTTGCCAAGAACCAGCATCATAATCACTGTAGAACAGGCCTTGAAAAGAGTCAAATCTACCTGAGAAGAGTCATGGCTATTCATAATCTTCTGCTCTCCTGCCCATCTGCTGATGATTGGCAGTTCTCTCCTAGAGAGAAAGGGAGAAAACTAGGTAGAAGACTGTCAGTCATCAGCAGGTGGGCAGGGTCTGGTTAAAAATGGACTGACTTCACACTCATGTGGTTTTTGGCCACATTATGGCTTTGTCTCAGCCATGTCTAAACCACATGGTTGGCCACTATGTGGGACCCTACTCTAAAGGATTTAAACTTTTTTGTAATGAAAACTAACAGGGCAGTTTCTAGGAAATTTACCCAACAGGACAAACATAAAGGGCTCACCTACACATAGACACACACATACACATAAACACTGTTAATAATAATCTCTTAATATTATAAAAATGAGTTTCTGTCTGTCTGTTCTCTATGCGCGACCAAACTACTGGACCGATACAGGTACATTAGGTGTCCGGGGAGGTTTTAGACCAGGTCTCAGCTCTCCAGGACGTACCGTTCCCGAGATATTCCCAATATATGACCTGCATTAGCCAATATTAGCCTGGGAGCTTTGGTTTCAAACCCCAACTGCCATTCTCTGCATAGACACACACAGGGAGGGCAGGTTTCCATAACAACACAGCCAGGTAATTAGCAGCTGAGGAGCTCAGTTGAAAAACAACCCAGCCATTTCTATTCACTGCTTTAAAGGGGCAGAGCGCTGTGGATGACACTGTTAAAGGGGTTTTCCGGTTACCATAAATATAACTTATGTTTGGACTAATTTTAAACTAAGACCGTTCAGTAGTAATAAAAGATGCTTCCTTCCACTGCTACCGATTGCGTGTCCTCATAAATTACCATGGCATTGACCTGTAATTGAGGCCACCCTCAAAAGAAGGACTTAAAACCCCCGCCCCAGGTCTCACTAAGCCATGCCCCTACTCAGTTAGGCCACGCCCCCTCCCACTCCACAGCCAACAGGGATTGAAAAAACAAAGGTAAAAATCAACTTCTGTCAGCTGCAGGGGTGAGAGAAAGGGGTGGGAGGAAGGGTGACTTTCTCTCTGCAACGACACACAGAAACATTAAATGAAATAGATTAAATACACCCGTGCGAAGCGATATTTTCTTCCACTGCTACCCATTGTGTGTCCTCATAAATTACCATGGCATCGACCTGTAATTCACGCCACCCTCAAAAGAAGGACTTAAAACTCCCGCCCCAGGTCTCGCTAAGCCACACCCCCGACTCTGTCAGGCCACACCCCCTCCCACTCTGCAGCCAAAGGGGATTGAAAAAATGAAGGTAAAAATAAACTTTTGTCAGCTGCAGGGGTGGGTGGGTTAATTTCTCTCTGCAACGACACACAGAAACATTAGATGAAATAGACTAATTTTAGACTACGACCGTTCAGTAGTAATAAAAGCTGTTTTCTTCCACTGCTACCCATTAATTCAGACCACCCTCAAAAGAAGGACTTAAAAGCAACCCCCCCAAGGTCCAGCTAAACCATGCCCCCGGTCAGGTCATGCCCCCTCCCACTCTGCAGCCAATGGGGATTGAAAAAATGAAGGTAAAAATCAACTTCCGTTAGCTGCATTGACTTTCTCTCTGCAACGACACACAGAAACACTAAATGAAATAGATGAAATAAACTAATTTTAGACTACGAATGTTCAGTAGAAATAAAAGATGCTTTCTTCCACTGCTACCCATTGCGTGTCCTCATAAATTACCATGGCATCGACGTGTAATTCAGGCCACCCTCAAAAGAAGGACTTAAAAACCTGCCCCAGGTCTTGCTAAGTCAGGCCACGCCCCCTCCCACTCCGCGGCCAATGGGAATTTAAAAATTGAAGGTAAAAATCAATGTCTGTCAGCTGCAGGGGTGGGAGGGAGGGTGACTTTCTCTCTGCAATGACACACAGAAACATTAAATTAAATATATTAAATATACCCGTGCAAAGCGATGTTTTCTTCCACTGCTACCCACTGTGTTTCCTCATAAATTACCATGGCATTTACCTGTAATTCAGACTACCCTCAAAAGAAGGACTTAAACCCCCCCCACCCCGCTAAACCACACCCTGACCCGGTCAGCTCACGCCCCCTCCCACTCCGCAGCCAATGGGGATTGAAAGAATGAAGGTAAAAATCAACTTCTGTCAGCTGCATTAACTTTCTCTCTGCAACAACACAGCAACATTAAATTAAATAGATGAAATATACTCAGGCAAAGCCGGGTCCTTCTGCTAGTACTCCATAAAAAGAAATGTATTATTTTTTGTACCATTACACACTAAGCCCAGAAGATAGGAAAGGAGTGATATTAGAAAGAATGGTAGTTGTAGAGCAGGGGTGGACTGGCCATAGAGTCTACACGGAAATTTAACAGCAGAACGGTCCTTTATTGAAGAATTGGGTTGAAGCACATCAGTTACAGTTCTCAGCATGCAGTGGACTGGCAGATGCCACACAAATGCACATTCTAGTGACTAGTGATTTGTAAAGTGGCAGGACTATGTTCTCACCATGGGCATCTATGCCCCTTTTGATACAACCCATTATCTTATTGGCCTTGGCAGCAGCTGTCTGACACTGGTTTCTACAGCTTAGTTTGCTGTTCACTAAAATTCCTAGGTCCTTTTCCATGTCAGTGTTACCCAGTGTTTTACCATTTAGTATGTAGTGGTGACTTGCATTATTCCTTCCCATGTGCTTAACCTTACATTTCATTAGTGTTAAACCTCATATGCCACTTCTCTGCCCAAGCCTCCAGTCTATCCAGATCCATCTGTAGCAGTATACTGTCCTCTTCATTGTTAATTACTTTACACAGTTTAGTGTCATCTGCAAAAATTGATATTTTACTGTGCAGCCCCTCTACAAGGTCATTAATAAATATATTGAAAAGAATAGGGCACAATACTAACCCCTGTGGTACCCCACTAATGACGGTGAACCAATCTGAGTATGTACCATGAATAACCACCCTCTGTTCTCTATCACTGAGCCAGTTACTTAGCCATATACAGACATTTTCTCCCAGGTCAAGCATTCTCACTTTCTGTAACAACCTTTTATGTGACAAAGTATCAAATGCTTTGGAGAAGTCAAAATATATGATATCTATTGATTCGCCACGGTCAAGTCAAGAATTTACCTCTCCAAAGAAACTGATTAAATTATTTTGACATAACTGAACCCTCATGAAGCCATGCTGATATGGCTTTATTCGCTAAGCATCTCTTAGAAAACCTTTATTCAATTTACCCACGACAGATGTTAAACTTACCAGGCTATAGTTTCCGGGCTCTATTTTTGACCCCTTTTTTGAATATTGGCAGCACATTTGCTATGCGCCAATCCTGTGGAACACTCCCTGTACAGTATAGAGTCCTTAAATATGTATGCCAGCTGGTTCCTGCGATTTTGTCTATTTTAATCTTTTTAAGACGCCACTGTACTTCTTCTTGGGTCAGACAGGGCACTTTTAATGGGAAATTTACTTTTACATTCTGCATTTCATCTGGCAGTTTATTTTCCTTAAAAAAGAGAAAAAATATTTAATAGCTTTGCTTTCTCCTCATTGCTTTCTGCTTTTCTCATCATTCTGTAAAGAGCCGACACCTTCAGATTTATACGTTTTTCCATTTATATAATTGAAGAATAATTGAGGAGCAAAATAATTAACAATATACACATTTTAGATTTTTACATTAATATATATATATACACAGCGGAGGTCGGAAGGGGTTAAATAAGTCATTCCCCCTTATAACTAGGGCCCTGAGCATTATAATATTGATTGAGAACATTGTGTATTTAAAAAACTTTTATTCCCATTTTATCCAAATTGTCACCGCTGGGTCTTGAACCAGGGACCTTTTGTATCACAGGCAAAAGCCTTATAAACTCAGCCACAGGTTTCACAAAATAAAATAATTACAAGTTCTCTAACCAAAAATCTTTACTAGTATTCCTATGCCATGCACTGGTATCTATAGATGCATCTCTGTATATACAAAAAAAGAACCTAGTAATACAAATCTTAGCTGCTGCAGTCTCCAGTAATTTGGATAATGATAGTATTTAGGGAATTGGATATCATACAAATTCTTAATATTTAAAACCATATACAACATACAGTATGCAACACATAAAACTGCATATTAGGTAATTACAATGTGAGAAATCCCATTTTATATATCTATTGCCTTGACCTACATTCATATCTGCTTGGATAGTAAAATACAGGTTACCTGAAAAAAAATGCAAAATAAAATAATTGATTTCATTACACATTAAAATCCAAGTTGGGCAGCTTGCCCTATGAGTGGCATACTCAAATCAGGCCTTAAGGCGAAGATAAGAAGGGGGCCAGCATTAAGAACATATGCATGTAGTCCTCTTCCCTCTCTTATTTTATTCCAGCTGAATTAGCCTATATATATCACAGTGAAGGGTTTTTTTGTTGTTGTTTTTTTTTTGTTTTTTTTTGCTATTTACGTATGGGAAAATCCACTGCTGCATCACCGTATGCCCATAAATAGTATGATCACTTACTGACCCTATATGAGATTGTATAATAGTTCCCCTAACTGAGACACAGCAATATACAAAGGCTCTGTATTAGCATGCAATGCGTTTCTAGATGTAGCTTGTGGTCTTTCAGTGGGATCCCTATTGAAACTGTTGGCTGTCGAAGACGCTGACTGCTGCTGATAGTATACAATCAGAAAAATGAGCCTCCGGTGCTAAAGCAGTGCCAGTGTATTTTTCGAGTTTTGCTCCACTCTGCTGGGCAAAGCTACACAGAGAGAAACTGAAGTAGAGGAAGTAGTTAGAGAAAGTAGGTGTGTAGTGTACACACCCCATCAGCACCTCCTCCAGCCAGGTCCATTGCAGAAACACAATGGGGAGACACTGAAAGAATTCATATACAGCAAGCCCAGGAAGAACCGGAGTGAAGGATTGGAGTGGTAGAGGCTCTGGCTGTAACAGTCAATCACTGCGGCTTTCCTCACACTGATGTTTCCTATGGCCATGCAGTGAAAAGAGAGTGCACTATTTCTTCCCCTGGGGCACTCCCAAGTGCTGGGGTTCCTGCCTAATGGAAGTTGGGGTGCCTGTGACGTTAAGTGTTTGTATGGGTGCAAAGCAGAGCATGTAGAGTGCAAAGGCAGGTGTATGGTGCTGGAGTTAGTAACCAGGCCATATTTAACATAATAAATGTCTCTCTTTACTGTAGATACAATGACAGCAAAAACACAATTCTCACAATATACAGTGCAAATCATTCCAAATGGTTTTGTATGGATTTGAGCAAGGATGAAAATTATTGTAGTCTCTCCTCTATATCTTTTCAAGTATCTTCCTGCAGAATCTGTGGCTGGAATTCTTACTTTTGCTACTGTGCCTATATTTTTCAGCTGAGGCATACAGGTTTCAGAGACACAACCGGCCCAAGTCGTGTCAAAGTGTGAAGAGTGTCTTGCAGGGGCGTACATAGAATTCATTGGGCCCCATAGCAGGAATCTGAATTGGGCCCCCATGGTCCTTACCAAGCCCCTCTGACTACCCATCCCTGGTCCCTCCCATCTTCTACCGTAGCCCCTCCCCTCTCTCACCCATGAACTGTGCCTTAAAAGGGTTGTACCATGTCAGACAATGGGGCATATTTCTAGGATATGCCCCCATTGTATGATATGTGCTGGTCCCGAAGCACCTATCTCGTAAACAAAGTCTTGAAAGTCACAGAGGGTGCACCAAGCAAGCCCAACTGCCCTCCATTCATCTCTATGGGGTTGCTGAAAATAACTGCGCGCTGGCTCGGCTATTTCCGCCAACCCCATGGAAATGAATGGGAGTGGTAGCTGCACATGTGAGGTGCGCCCTCCGTGACTTTCATGGCTCCGTTTATGAGATAGGGGCGTAGCTATAGGCTCATGGGCCCTGGTGCAAGAGTTCAGTTTGGGGCCCCCCCTTCCCTCAGCGCTGGTGCACCTAGCTTTTCTGCTGGCCAAGTCAAAAATTGAATCCCCCATGCCAAATTCTCACCCTAACCCTTTCCCTCCTAACATTACGTATATCACTACAGAACATACAGGGTAAGGCTACATTCACACGACAGTTGCTTTTGCGGCCTCCGATCCGCATATTTTGCGGCTCAGATGCGGACCCATTCACTTCAATGGGTCAGCAAAAAATGTGGACAGCACACTGTGTGTTATCCGCATCCGTATGTCCGTTCCGTAGCCCCGCAAAAAAAATAGAACATGTCCTATTTTTGTCCGTTTTGGGGACAAGGATAGGCATTGTTACAGTGGATCCGCAAAAAAAACAGATGCCATACGGAACATCATTCGCTTTTTTTGCGGATCCGCAATTTGCAGACCGCAAAACACAACATTCGTGTGAATGTAGCCCAATACAGCGCCCCATACCTCTTACATCTACAGTCATGGCCAAAAGTTTCGAGAATTACACAAATATTCTATTTTCACATGATCTGCTGCCCTCTGGTTTTTATGTGTGTTTGTCAGATGTTTTTATCACATACAGAAATATAATTGCAATCATATTATGAGTAACAAAAGCTTATATTGACAGTTAGAATGAGTTAATGCAGCAAGTCAATATTTGCAGTGTTGACCCTTCTTCTTCAGGACCTCTGCAATTCTCCCTGGCATGCTCTCAATCAACTTCTGGACCAAATCCTGACTGATAGCAGTCCATTCTTGCACAATCAATGCTTGCATTTTGTCAGAATTTGTAGGTTTTTGTTTGTCCACCCGTCTCTTGATGATTGACCACAAGTTCTCAATGGGATTAAGATCTGGGGAGTTTCCAGGTCATGGACCCAAAATCTCTATGTTTTGTTCCCTGAGCCATTTAGTTATCACCTTTGCTTTATGGCAAGGTGCTCCATCATGCTGGAAAAGGCATTGTTGATCGCCAAACTGCTCTTGGACGGTTGGGAGAAGTTGCTCTCGGAGGACATTCTGGTACCATTCTTTATTCATGGCTGTGTTTTTAGGCAAGACTATGAGAGAGCCGATTCCCTTGGCTGAGAAGCAACCCCACACATGAATGGTTTCAGGATGATTTACAGTTGGCATGAGACAAGACTGGTGGTAGCGCTCACCTCGTCTTCTCCGAATAAGCTGTTTTCCAGATGTCCCAAACAACCGGAAAGGGGATTCATCATAGAAAATGACTTTACCCCAGTCCTCAGCAGTCTACTCCCTGTACCTTTTGCAGAATATCAGTCTGTCCCTGATGTTTTTTTCTGTAGAGAAGTGGCTTCTTTGCTGCCCTCCTTGAGACCAGGCCTTGCTCCAAGAGTCTCCGCCTCACAGTGCGTGCAGATGCACTCACACCTGCCTGCTGCCATTCCTGAGCAAGCTCTGCACTGCTGGTAGCCCGATCCCGCAGCTGAAACACTTTTAAGAGACGGTCCAGGCGCTTGCTGGTCTTTCTTGGGCGCCCTGGAGCCTTTTTGGCAACAATGGAACCTCTCTCCGTGAAGTTCTTGATGATGCGATAGATTGTTGACTGAGGTGCAATCTTTCTAGCTGCGATACTCTTCCCTGTTAGGCCATTTTTGTGCAGTGCAATGATGACTGCACGTGTTTCTTTAGAGATAACCATGGTTAACAGAAGAGAAACAATGATGCCAAGCACCAGCCTCCTTTTAAAGTGTCCAGTGGTGTCATTCTTACTTAATCATGACAGATTGATCTCCAGCCCTGTCCTCATCAACACCCACACCTGTGTTAATGGAGCAATCACTGAAACGATGGTAGCTGGTCCTTTTAAGGCAGGGCTGCAATGATGTTGAAATGTGTTTTGGGGGATAAAGTTCATTTTCTAGGCAAATATTGACTTTGCAAGTAATTGCTGTTAAGCTGATCACTCTTTACAACATTCTGGAGTATATGCAAATTGCCATTATAAAAACTGAAGCAGTAGACTTTGTAAAAATTAATATTTGTATCATTCTCAAAACTTTTGGCCATGACTGTAGTATAATAGAGCGCCCCATACCTCTTACATCCAGTGACGTCTCCTCTGATGTAGATCTTCTCTTTCCTCATCTTCTCCTTTCAGACCAGATGCCATTTTATAGTGCCCTTCAATAATTATTGGCACACAGTGTCCTAAAATAACTGCGCCCAGCAAATAGTGTCCCTGACAGTAATAGTGTAAACATAAAGTCCCCCAGAAATAACTACGCTGATACTGTGCCAGGGTGCCCCCCACAGTAATAGTGCTCCCCAAAGTTCCAACAAATAATACTCTGCCAGAGTGCACTTGTGCAACAGTACTAATGTCCCCACTGTGCCCCAGAAGTAATAATGCTTCCATAGTGCCCATACTAGTAATCATGTTCCCCAGAGAACCCCAGAAGTAATAATTCTCCTTATAATGTGACAGTACAAAAATGCCCTTCATGTGTGCCAGTGCAAAAAACCCTTTTAATGCCCCCAGTTGAGCTAATGTCCCCATAGTGCCCCCATAATGTGCCAGTATAAAATACCCCTAAATAGTGCCCCCCCCGTAGATGCCCACATAGTACCTGCCATAATGTGTCCCAGTATAAAATGCCCCTTCTTTGTGGCCTCAGTAGATGCCCCCATAGTGCCCCCCAATAATTTGCCAGTAAGAAGAGCCCCCATAGTGCCCCCAATAATGTGCCAGAAGTGCCCCCCAAATTTCCCCCCCAATAATGTGCCAGTAAAAAGTGTCCCACCTCCATAGATGCCCCCCAAATCATGTGCCAATAAGAAATGCCCCAAGTGCCCCCATGTGCCAGTAAGAAATGCCCCCATGTGCCAAGAAATGCCTCCAGTGCCCCCATGTGCCAGTAAAAAAGTGCCCCCATGTGCCAGTAAGAGAAATGCCCCCAGTGCCCCCATGTGCCGGTAAAAAAATGCCCCCATGTGCCAGTAAGAAAGGCCCCCCAGTGCCCCATGTGACAGTAAAAAAGTGCCCCCATGTGCCAATAAGAAATGCCCTCAGTGCCCCCATTAAGAAGAGCTCCGGTCTGTTTGCATCATACAAAAAAAATAAACACTTATACTTACCTCCATCAGCAATGCGATGCAGGCCTCTTCGGGCCTGTGTCCCGCACTGTACAGCTCGTGCCGCCTGCGCCGGCCTCTGATAGGCTGCAGGCACTAGGCCTGCAGCCTATCAGATGAATGGGGAAGGGAGACGCCTCTCCCTCCCCGCCCCAAAGCACAGGCATCTGTATCGCTGTCCTGAGGATGGCGATACATATGAATATGGAGATCAGCGCTTCCACATTGGAAGCGCTCATCTCCCTCTGCCCCGCTGCCGCCGTTGCCTCCTGTGACCAGGGCTGCACCGCACCTCGCCTAATTGGCGGTGCGGCCCTGCAAGCCCCCCTGGCTTAGGGGCCCGGTCGTGACTGCGACCGCTGTGACCCCTATAGCTACGCCACATATATATATCAGAGTGAAAGGGGTTGTCCGGGTTCAGAGCCGAACCTGGACATATCCTCTTCTTCCCTACTCAGCCCCTCTGACATGAGCAGCGGAGCATTTTTATGCGTCCAGATGCGTCCACACTTAACTTATCTCCAAACTCAGAGTGGTGTCAATTTTGTCCTGACAGCAAAACAACATGATATCGCGAGATTGTAACTAAACTCTAAAAAACTGCAATACACGTCACAACCACTGGGTGGTGAGTGCTCCACATTTAGCTTATTGCTCAGCTGCTTTTTTCTTTTGTTTAGAGCAGTTGGCCTCAGGTGTGAGATATTTATCGTCAGAAACAGCTACATTTGGTGAGATCTATTGAGAATATTAAGTGTGTGAAGGTCAAACACATGAAAATAAAGGAAAACTAAATCCAAAATCCAAACATCATGTGTGATACTGTCTTCTGAGTTGTGTATCTAATCCTATCATGTGTGATACAGCTTGCTGAGCTGTGTATCTAATCCTATCATGTGTGATACTGTCTGCTGTGCTGTGTATCTAATCCTATCTTGTGTTATACTGTCTGATGAGTTGTGTATCTAATGCTAGCTTGTGTGATACTGTCTGCTGAGCAGTGTATCTAATCCTATCATGTGTGATGCTGTCTGCTGAGCCGTGTATCTAATCCTATCCTGTGTGATACTGTCTGCTGAGCCATTTATCTAATCCTATCCTGTGTGATACTGTCTGCTGAGCTGTGTATCTAATCCTATCATGTGTGACACTGTCTGCTGACCTGAGTATCTAATCCTGCCATATGTGATACTGTCTGCTGAGTAGTGTATCTACTCCTATTATGTGTGATACTGTCTTCTGAGTTCTGTATCTAATCCTGTCTTGTGTCATACCGTGTCCCCAGCAGCACAGAGGATTTCAGAAGACTGTGCTGATCTTGTGAAGGTCACAGGATGAGAGTTACATAATGGAAAGAGCAGGGCCCTTCCAGAAGCACAGAGGATTTCAGGAGAGAGGTGTGGCGATCTTGTGGAGGTCACAGGATGGGAGTTACTCAGAAGGAGCAGTGTCCCCAGCAGCACAGAGTATTTCAGGAGAGGACTGTGCTGATCTAGTGGAGGTCACAAAGTAAGAGTTTCACAGTGGAAAGAGCAGGGTCCTCCCAGCAGCACAGAGGACTTAAGGAGAGGACTGTGCTGATCTTGTGGAGATCAGAGGATGATAGTTAGGGCTCATGCACATGGCCATTGCCCGGCCTTGGCCGTATTTCGGCCCGCAATACACGGGTACTGGCTATGTGTACCCCGCATCACGGATCCTGTACCCATTCACTTGAATGGGTCTGCAATCCCAGAGATGCAGTGCGGAATGGAGGCACGGATCGGAAGGCCATGGAAGCACTATGGAGTGCTTCCCTAGTGTTTCTGTCCATTGTTCCGCACCGCAAAAAAATGGAACTTGTTCTATTTTTTTGCGGTGCGGACGGATCACGGACCCATTCAAGTTGAAAGAGTCTTGATCCGTCCCGCCCACCGCACAGATGTTGCTCATGCATTGGGGACCGCAAATTGCAGTCTCCAATGCACGGAATGGCCGCACAACTGCTGTGTGCATGAGCCCTTACATAGTGGAAGGACCAGGGTCTTCCCAGCAGCACAAGGTATTTTGGGAAAAGAGTGTGCTGATCTTGTGGAGGTCAGAGGATGAGAGTTAGGCCCCATTCACACGTCCGTTTAAAACATCCACAATCTATTCGCATCCGTTCCGCAATTGCGGACGGTTTTTGAGGATATTTTGCGGATCCATTCATTTCAATGGGTCCTGATAATCTGCGGACATTGCACCGTATGTTGTCCACATCCGTTAATCTGTTCGATTCCGTCTTGCGGATCCGCAAACAGAAATCCTCCTGTCCTACTTTTCCTCCTGTTTTGTGGTCCGTAGCCCAATGAAAGTCTATGGGTCCGCAAAAATGCGGATGACATGCGGATGTGCATCCGCATGTTATTTGCGGATTCCGTTCCAGGAGGGGTGAAAAAAAAGATGTTATTCATCCTTCCGTTTTTTGCGGATCCGCAAAAAACGGATGACATATGGATACATCCTTTCCGGTTTTTACGGAAAAACGGAACGGATGTCCTGGAAAAACAGAGATTTTTGCGGAACAACGGATCCGCAAAAAACTGACCATTTACCAGGATGTGCACACATACGGACGTGTGAATGGGGCCTTAGTGGGATGCTCAGGGTCCCATCAGCACAGAGTATTTCAGGAAATGAGTCTGCTGAGCTGTGTATCTAATCCTACCTTGTGTGATACTGCCTATGAAGCTATTGTATGTATTTGTATAGAGTGTGATACAGAGATAAGGAGCTCTCCTTTGTGTACATACACTGCTGAGATAAGAGAGGTGGGGGAGATGCTCCTGTATTTTCAGATCCACGTATGTGTGAATTAGGATTAGATATGTATCGTATCCTGATGTCATCCACTTTTCTTGCAAGTCCCATTCACTTCTAAGGGGCGAGAGCTGCATGAAACACGCACGATACAGACAATGCTGCGAGTTTCCTGAACGCAGAGATAAGTGACGCTGATAAATACATAACATTGAAAAGAATGATCAGGAGTCAGTCTGGAGGTGACGCATTCACACATTTTTTGTGTCACCCCTACTTCCTCATAGATTGTAAGCTCTTGCGAGCAGGGGCCTCACTCCTAGTGGTTTAGTTGTATATTAGACGGTAACTTTGTTATATCTTTTGTTGTGTACATGAACCCTCGGAATTGTAAAGTGCTGAGGAATATGGTGGCACTATAGAAATAAATATTATTCACTGCACACATCACATCCGGACAGAAAACTCTCTTCTGTTAAAAAGGGTGATGGGGGGCTGAAATACAGGAGCACCTCCCCCACCTCTCTTATCTCAGCAGTGTATGTACACAAAGGAGAGCTCCTTATCTCTGTATCTGTATCACACTCTATACAAATACATACAATAGCTTTATAGACAGTATCACCCAAGGTAGGATTAGATTCACAGCTCAGCAGACAGTATCACACATGGTAGGATTATATACACAGCTCAGCACACTCCTCTCCTGAAATCCTCTGTGCTGATAGGACCCTGAGCACCTCACTAACTCTCATCCTCTGACTTCCACAAGATCAGCACACTCTTTTCCCAAAATACCTTGTGCTGCTGGGAAGACCCTGGTCCTTCCACTATGTAAGGGCTCATGCACACAGCAGTTCCGTGCATTGGAGACTGCAATTTGCGGTCCCCAATGCAAGAGCAACATCTGTGCGGTGGGCGGGACGGATCAAAACC